>JAVJIF010026805.1:0-78139 GCA_038442645.1 Agave tequilana | reverse complement strand
CGAGGAGGACAACAGAAAGTCCGAGAAAGGAGCAGTAAGAACTCCTACGAAGCAAAAGTAAAAGTGATCGAAGACTCAAAGGGGGAAGTGTCTATTCCAAAGGCTTAAAGCGGAAGAAGACTTCCCAGGGGTACAAAGGCAAGGTCCAAGACGGCAAAAGCATGCGCTTCAAAGGAACCTGCTATGTCTGCAACAAAGAAGGACATAAAGCTAATGAATGTCGCAGCCGTCTTAAGGGGAACAAGAAAGCCACCCACAGGCAAACATGACCAACCATGAATCACCAAGTCTTTCAGCTGTGGTGTCAAATTGAATCTGACAACCATACAAAGATTGGTGGGTATACACGGGAGCTACTCGCACATCTGCTCGGAGAAATTGTTATTCTCAGAATATCAAAGGCTAGAGCAAGATGAGCAGCTATTCATGGTAATTCAGCTTCCTCAAAGGTTGAAGGAAAGGGCAAGGTCATCCTGAAGTGGACATCGGGGAAAGAGCTTACTCTTAACGATGTGCTTCATGTTCCAGACATCCGCAAGAATTTGATCTCGGATCAATACTTAGTAAGAAGGATTTAGAATGGTATTTAAATCCGACAATTTGTACTTACTAAGGGAGGGATTGTATGTGGTAAGGCTATCTTGTTGATGGACTTTTTAAAACCAATGTTGCAGTGGTAGATAAAAAGTCCGTGTATTTGTACCCGATGCTAATAAATAAAGAAATTCTTCTGTTTATTTGCTTGATCTCCTATTTTGTGGCATGCTAGATTAGGGCATGTAATTACAAGTCTTTGAAAAACTTGTCTAATCTGGGATACATTCCTAAACTCAACTTGGAAGAAATTCGCAAGTGTGAGGTTTGTGTTGAGGCCAAGTTGGCTAAAAATTCATTCACTCAATAGATCGAATACAGAACCTTTTTAGGTTAATTCATAGCGATCTATGTGGACTTGAAGTTTATGCCAACTAGAGGCGGTAAAAAAGTATTTCATTACTTTTATTGATGACTGTACAGATACTGTTATGTGTATCTTTTAAACAGTAAAGATGAGGCAATAAATATGTTTATAACATATAAGGCCGAAGTTGAGAATCAACTCAACAAGAAAATCAAGATTCTAAAATCCGATAGGGCGGAGAATATGAATCAAATGATTTTAGTGAGTTATGTGCTAGTTTTGGTATAATACATCAAACTACAGCACCATACACTCCTCAGCAAAATGGAATTGCTGAACGGAAGAACAGAACTTTGAAGAGATGGTTAATTCCCATGCTCGTAAGTTTCTGGAGCTCCGCAGAACTTGTGGGGGGAAGCTCTATTAACTGCAAATCATATTCTAAATAGAGTACCCCACAAGAAACTTGGTCTAATACCATTTGAGTTATGACATGGAAGGACACCTTCCTACCGTTACCTCAAAATGTGGTGGCCTTGCAAAGGTGCTGGCACCATTACCTAAAAAGACTAAGTTGGGAGCAAAAACTATGACTGCATATTCATAGGCTATGCTTGAATAGTAGTGCCTACAGATTTCTGGTTCATAATCAGAAATACCAGATATTCATGTAAACATGATTATCGAATCTCGAGATGCTGTGTTTCTTTGAAGACATCTTTCCGTACAAACGGGAAGCAGATAACTTCTGGGAAAAGAACACACGAGATGGCGTTCAGGGACGAAAGCCCGAGGAACCAATTAAATGCGGAAATTGAACCAAGAAGAATCAGAGATCTAGAATCTCAAAATCTTTTGGTCCAGATTTCATAGCATACGCTATTGAGAGCGAGCCTCAAACATTTAAAGAGGCTATGTCAACCCCAGAAGCACAAATGTGGAAAGAAGCTATAAATAGCGAAATAGAATCCATACTAAGTAATCATACTTGGGAATTGGTAAACTTGCCTCCTGGAAGTAAACCAATTGGGTGCAAGTGGATTTTCAAACGAAATTAAAACCCGATGGATCTATCGATAAGTACAAGGCTAGATTAGTAGCCAAGGGTTATCGGCAAAAAGAAGGACTTGACTACTTCGATACTTATTCCCCAGTAACAAGAATAACGTCCATACGGATGTTAATCGCAATTGCAGTATTGCACAACTTAGATATCCATCAAATGGATGTCAAGACTGCATTCTTAAATGGTGAATTAAGTGAAGAAATATATGTGGAGCAACCTGAAGGATTTAAGTCAAGGGCCAAGAACACAAGGTGTGTAAATTGGTAAAATCCTTATACGGTTTAAAACAGGTTCAAAACAATGGCATGAGAAATTTGATAGTGTCATGATCAAAGATGGATTCACTATCATGAATGCGATAAGTGTGTTTACACGAAAACAGTTGGAGATGCATGTATCATTGTTTGTCTTTATGTAGACGACATGTTGATACTTGGGACTAATATTGAAATTATTAAGTCCACTAAAAGATGTTATCCAATAGTTTTGATATGAAGGATCTGGGGGTTGCTGATGTAATTTTAGGAATTAAAATTACTAGAATACCAGATGGAATCAGTCTATCTCAATCTCACTACGTGGATAAGATGATAGAAAGATTCAATGATCATGGGATAAAAGAGAATACAAATCCTTTTCTCCCACACATCCACCTTCATAAGAATACAGGAACTGGAATACGCCAGTTGGAGTATTCTCAGATTATCGGAAGTCTAATGTATTTAATGAATTGCACTAGACCCGATATTGCTTACGCTGTAAGCAAGTTAAGTAGATACACTAGTAATCCTAGTGATCTACATTGGACCGCTCTACTACGAGTATTGGGTTACGTATCACATACCAAGGATATGCCTTGAGATATGGAAAGTATCCTCCTGTACTGGAAGGATACAGTGATGCTAATTGGATTGCAGATTCTGAGGAATCAAAATCAACTAGCGGATACGTATTTACTCTAGCAGGAGCAGCGGTATCTTGGAAATCTTCTAAGCAAACATGTATTGCCCGTTCCACTATGGAATCGAAATTCATAGCCTTAGATAAGGCTGGAGAAGAAGCAGAATGGCTTCGACAATTCTTAGAAGATATACCGTTATGGCAAAAGCCAGTGCCCGCTATATGTATACACTGCGACAATCAAGCAGCTATATCTAAGGCACAAAATGTGATATACAACGGTAAGTCTAGACATATTCGTCGTAGACATAATACCGTGAAGCAGTTTCTCTCAAATGGAATTATCTCTATTGACTTTGTATTGTCAAAGGATAATTTAGCGATCCGCTTACTAAAGGTTTTAGTGGAGAGCGTATAAACTGCGCATCGAGGGGAATGGGTCTAAAAGCCTAACCTTACCGAGTCAGCTTATGGAAACCTCACTTAGCGACTGGAGATCCCACGGACTAAGTTCAAGAGGAAAAACTAGTTATGATTGACTCAGCCAGTAAGCACTTGGGAGCTTGACTCCAATCCATTCCTAAGGTGCACATAAGTGCTTTTCTACAAGTGGATTAAGGATAAGCTTAACGCTTTTAATGATGCCTATATCTTGTTACTAAACAAGTGGAGTAGAGTAGACTACTCTTAATAGGTCCATCACCTATGTGAGTATAGAGTTGGGTCGGCTCTTTGGGAATCTCTATGGAGGCTGTTATTCCCTAAAGATACTCTCTGAAACCAAGAATGTCCAGGGCCAAAACGGACACAACAGAGAACCAAAGTTGATTTGGAAAGTCACTGTGTGAAGCTTGTTGACTTGACTTACACTAACGGCTAACAGTTCAAGACCTAGTTCACTGATTAGCCAGTAAGTCCGATAAAGCTTTCGCTATGGAAGGTTCAAGACCTAGTTCACCTATCCTTATGCAGTTTCTTTTCTAAAGAACCTTACACAATAGAGTCAGTCTCTTTGTGTGTTATTTCCTTGAATCTCCATTCATTGTGGGGGATTGTTGGAATTGAAGAATATAAAGGGAATCTTCAAGTTGAATTATGGCGAGATCCGTTGATCAAATCAACCGGATGATGGTTGGAGTGTATTCTCTTTCCATTTGTGATGAACGTGGTATATTCACATGTTCAATTCCGACTTCGAATGAATGAGATATTCAAGTCCAAAGATTGCCTAATTCAAAGCCAAATGGGACTAAAGGTTGCTACAAGCATTTAGTCCCACATTGGCCGTGGGATGGAAGCTTGTGTAGTATAAATAGAGAAAATTGAGAACAAAGGGTGTGCCCTTTGGGTACTTGGAGTTTTCGCGCGCGAAAAGGAGGGAACTATGCACGTACATACGTGCGCGCACGCGCGCCGCCGCGGCGGGCGGCGGCCGGCCGGCGCCGGTGCCGGGTCGGGCACGGGCCCGGGTCCGGTCCGGGTCCGGGTCTGGGTCTACTGGACTCGGGTTCAGATCTGAGTTCCCTACCTGTTGCGTCAACGGTTGCGACTGTTGGACTGCCAACAGACACGGCTGGACCAAAGGTTGCAGCTTTTGGTTTGGGTTCAAACCTGTTGGCCTACTCCTGGAAAACTATATAAAGCCCTCCTGGTTCTCAATTAAAAACACACCAACAGAGAATTAACTCTCTCTCTCTCTCTCTCTATTTAAAGTTCTGAACTGTTCTTCCAACGTTCTGAACTGCGCTTCCAGCCTGAAGTGGGAATCCGTGATTTCCAGCGTAAAGTGGGAATCCGAAGCGACTTCCTAAAGGAGATTCTGCCAAATTCTTCAACCTTCCTACATCCTTAACAGTGGGTGTTCCTCCAAAAGAGTAAGACAAATATTCATTTGAAATTTGTCATTATACCGTTGCTTTGCTAATCCTGTGTAGGTACTGGTTGACTACGGTTCGACCGTACGGTGATTTGGTAGTGCTATCCAAATACCGTGAAGAAGTGTTGTATCTTGGGAGACCAGCGTCCATTTCCCGTTAGCACCGGTGCGGGGGACGTAATTGTCTTAAGGAGATTCGCTCTAAGCGTACCTCACTTCAAATATTGTATAAGTGGATTAAGTCCTTTATACAGGGGATATACTTTACAGTATATCGAGATTGACTTAGATTCAGTCTAAGTGATACTGTATAAGTGGATTAAGTCCTTTATACAGGGGATACTTTACAGTATATCGAGACTGACTTGGATTCAGTCTAATTGGTGCTTAAACCAAGGAAGGAAATTGAAAGGTGGTTCTTAAATTAAGGAACATTCTATTGAACGAAAACCTCCCACCTGATATTTGCCGACCTGGCCAATTAGATTGTTGATATCTCAGTGATCTTGATTAGTTGTCAGATTGATTCTTGTTAAGCAGGATACCCAACAGGTCTGAGGTGCGTAAGCCAGCGAGGAAGCATATGTGGACGGTGGAGGGTCCTCCTTCGTAGGAACAGTGCTCCTCGATCAAGGTAGGAGCGGGGGCGTGTCGAGCAGCTGCCACTACTGGAGCACAGGTACTGCCCGGTGTCGTACATCCCCATGTTGTTCTGAAGCTTGTGGTCATGCAGCCTATTGTCATCGATGACCGGAGCTTCATAACTGTGCAGGTTTCTCTTTTAAAGGAAACTATCGCGGACACGCCTGTAGGCTGTCTAAAAATGACTAACAGACCAGCCATTAAGGAAGCAGAGTCTCAAGCTCTAGACGCGAGGAATCGATGCTCGCGTCTCAGCATTAAGACGCATTGGCTCTACACCCGCGTCTCAACGTTCAGACGCGTCGGCCCGAAGCCCGCGTCTCAGCATCAAGGCGCGTCGGCCCGACGCCCGCGCCTCAGCATCCAGACGTGAAGGCCCGAAGCCCGCGTCTCAAACTTCAAGGACAAGGCGCGTTGGCTCGACGCCCGCGTCTCAAACTTCAAGGCGCGTTTGGCCCAACGCCCGCGTCTCAGTTGCAACTGCCCTGATTGCGGGGCCAGTCACCGCGCATGTAGCGGGTAGTGGCCCCTCATTCGGGAGCGTTTTCAGGAGGCACCTTCACCCCCTGAGATCCCTATAAATAGCCTTGTTTGCTATGAAGAGAGGATCGGAGTTTTGAAGGGAGAGAGCTTTCAGGAAATTTTCGAAACTTGGGAAGGTCGAAAATTAAGAAGGTCAAGGCATCATCAAAATCGATCGAATCCAGGCAAGAGGATCATCAAGAGGGAAGCACGACTTCAACAACAGACAGAGGGAGGGGACTCTTCAGCGAGCTTACTGAGTACTAGCCGCTCTTCGCCTACCTCCTCTTTGAGAGTTTTGGTAGACGGGCTGAGTTACTCTTTTCTACCGACCGAAGAGAAGACCCCCGACGGTCCAGGACGGTCATCTGGTCAACGGAGAACAAGATTCACTCTCCATCGCCACACGAAGAACCCAGCTTTAAACAAAGGGAAGATTCAGACATCCTCCCTCCCTTGTAACTGGAAAAGAGGGAAGAGTAGTTCTTTTGGTTGTAATCGTTTCGCTTGAATCAAGGAATCTTTTACAGCTAAAACCACTTTCTCCGACCACCAAATTTTCCGGCCCCTACAAGAGATGGCGACTCCGCTGGGGACTACCTTCGTTACTGACGAGCGCACCGTGGTGCAAGATGACGTTCTCCGTAAGGGGAAAATGGTCGAATCCCTCGTCGTCGAGTTCGACCAGGCGAAGTATGAAGAGTTCCTCTCTTCTGGCTCCAAGAGCCCAAAGACCCGCGTCTGCCGCAGGGTCTCAAGTGGACAGCCCCCTGAAGCCCAATCTGAGGCTCTGTCGGGTGCTCCTGCTGCCCACTGTGCCAAGTTTGGTTCACGCGCCGACGCCTCCCAGAAGGCCCGCGTAACCTCAGACACCTCTACTGCGATCAACCGCGTCGCGCAGAGCACACGCACCAACGCCTCTCTGAAGGCTCGCGTGGTCCCCGGCACATCTACTGGTGCGATCGACCGTGTCGCACAGAACGCCCGCGTCAGCGTCTCTCAGGAGACCCGCGTGGCAAACACCCCTGGTTCTACAAACCAGGAAGTTGTTGGCTTCTCTCTTCCTCCACGGCGCAATCGGAATGCCGAGCGTCGACAGAGAAGACGCGCGCGTAAACACTCGGTCGGAACCGTTGGTTTTCTGACTAGGGTTGAACGCAGCGTACGATCCGATGCCTTGCCCGCACCTCGTCCAGTGCGAGAGATCCGCGTTTGGCGACCCAAACGCGAGACTCCCCAAGTTGGGCCTTCTGGAGACCAACTTGCCAAACGCCAAAGCGAAGCTTCTGCGTCTCGTCAAACGCAGGAAGCACGCGCCCACAGGCGTGGGGCCCAGCAGCCCACTCTCTCCCAAGTCTCTCTGCTCCAACGCAGCAGACAGCAACGCGAAAGTCGCGTCTCATATCAACAGAGACGCCAGACGCGCGTGACGCAGCCGCGACGCAACAGCCGCGTTTCTGAAACCTGTGTCCAGGCTGAACAGCACATGACTGTCTCCCGTCGTCCACGTTACGAGACCAGTCTCTTTAATCCCCCTCCCACAGATTTGAGGGATTATTTGACAAGGAAAAGGAGTGCCAATCAGACCACTTCTCCATGCTGCTGTCAACAGCTCATCCAGATGCTCTCTGGATGCCATTGCGAGTCAGGCGTGCACCAGCCGTCTTTAATTAGACAGCTGACCCTGATTCCCCCGTCAGCCAAAAGAAGACACTCCCACAGGAGGAGAACCTTCTCAGATGTTGCATACCCGGAGCTTACTGCAAACATGACTAGCAGAAGCAAGGGAAAACAACTAATGGTCAACTCAGAGGAATCTGACTCTGAACCGGAGGGGGTGTATCAACACACTCGCACCCGACAGGGGCCATTCCCCCAATTGACTATAATGCCTTAGCCCGCGGCATTAGAATGGGTGGTTCTCACTCCGCTATAGTGGAGTCGCAGGCTTCAAACTCTTCCGTCGAGAAGGAGGCTTCCGCCTACATGGCCGACACTCCTGAGGAGACGACCAGGCGTTTAGAACAGACGCAGAAGCACCAGATGGATATAATCGCCTCTCAACAGAGATCCATTGACTCCCTCAAGCATATGCTTGAGAAATTGCTTGAAGAAAGAGCGAGATCTCCTCCTAGACGACCGAAGGGGAAAGGGAGAAAGGGAGGAAGCCCACCCTCCGAATCTTCTGACGAGACACGACGATCTACCTCGGATGTGTCCAAGCCCTCGTCGCAGGCAAGAAGCGACCAAGACCAGGAGAAGACTCATGCTAAGAGAATGAGTCAACTGGAGCAGCGCCTCGAGGCCCTTACCAACCGTAAAGGCCTCCAAGAAGCTGGAGTAGTCCGGCCCTATCCGGCCGAGTGGGACTTAGTTCCATACCCTCCTAAGTTCAAGGCTCCAACTCTCCAAGCATTTGACGGGAAGGGGTCACCCAACCAGCACATCTACTACTTCAAATCCCAGACCGGGAATGTGGTAGATAACGATGCCATCCTGGCGCGACTGTTCATCGGCACCCTGAAAGGGTTGGCCTTTGAATGGTTCATGAAGCTCCCAGAAGGTTCAATCAAGAACTGGGGCGACTTGGAGAAGTTGTTTCTTCACGCTTCTTCGAAGATGATTCGGAAGTGACAATGCCCACCCTTTTAGCTACCAAACAGCGAAAGGGAGAGTCCGTTAAGTCTTTCGTAGAAAGATTTCGGAACGTGGCACTCCGATGTCCAAGCGGCATGACCCAGGCCACCCTGGTGGAAACATGTCGCCATAATCTCCAAACCTCACTCCTTGCTCAAATAGGAGTTGCTGAAAGCCGCACCTGGAAACAATTAGTCCAGCAAGGTGAACAGGCTGAGGAGATTGTCGCCCCGTCAGAGCGGAAGAAGGCAAGCCCAGGCCAGAGAGGTCGACAAGGCGTGCACTAGACACCTCCCTCCAGACGAAGCGGAAGGATAATTTGGCGACGGAGACCAAATCTCCCACCAAACCTCAAACAGGCAGGGCAAGTGGCTCTTCAAGCCAGCCACGCCCCAACAAGCAGTATTCCTTCAAGGAGGAACACGTCGATTCGCTCTTCAAGCTACTCAACAAGAGCAATCGACTGAAGCTCCCTGAAATTAGGCGCCCGGAGGAAGTCGGCAAGACCGACAATCCCACCTACTGCTTATACCACAGGATGCTCGGTCATCCTACCAAAGCTGCTACGTCTTTAAGGACATCCTTCAAGCTCTGATTGACGCGGAGGTATTAAAACTCCGACCGGAGCAGAAGAAGATGACGGCCAACATGACGTCGATTCTCCAGTTTGGGACACGACCCCCGACACCCGTGGGGGTGATCTCTGTCCCGAAAGGAGAACTGAGGGTGGTCAACACAGACCCTCATCAGCAGCAGGAGAAAGGCTTGGTACCCGTCCCTACACCTCGAGGGGAAATCATGTGGGTCCACCCTGACCTCGTCGACGAGCAACAATGGACGACTGTGACCAACAGGAAGTCCAAAGGCAAAGGGAAGGCTTCATCTTGCCATGTGATATGCGCCTCCTCTCGAGAAGCGGACACTGATGTTCCCTCGCTGACTGACTCAGAAGAGGAAACAATAGTCCTGGCCGCAGAGCCCAGCCAACCTACGGCGGGGACCCGTTCAGGACAGGTATACTTGAAGCAGTACGGCGAGACAGCAGCGGCTTCTCCGCAACCAGCCGTGGAACCAGCCAAGCCCTCCTCTAAACACCTAGGAGATGAAGCCAATCCTAAACCCATCTTCATAAGCGACGGCCTGTCGCCTCCAGAGAAGAAGGATTTAATATCTCTTGTACAAGAGTATATAGATGTCTTCGCCTGGAATTATGAGGACATGCCTGGACTTGATCCTCAAGTGGCTATGCATCGCCTCAACATCAATCCGGACATGAAGCCTGTTAAACAACAGCAGCGACGGTTCCGTCCAGAGATAATGGAGGCAATCCAATCAGAAGTCAGGAAGCTTATTGACTCCGGCTTTATCAGGGAGGAACAGCATCCCGATTGGGTAGCCAACATCGTCCCCGTCGCCAAGAAGAACGGGAAGATCCGGATCTACATCGACTTCCGTGATCTAAACGAGGCCTGCCCCAAAGACGAATTCCCATTGCCAATCACAGATGTCATGATTGACAATACTTGTGGATTCGAGCGAATGTCCTTTATGGATGGTTCTCAGGATATAATCAAATCAAGATGTATCCCGATGATGAAAAGCACACCTCCTTCAGGACACCTTTAGAGGTATATTGCTACACCGTCATGCCCTTCGGTCTGAAAAATGCGGGGGCAACCTACCAAAGGGCCATGAATGCCATTTTCCATCGGCAGATACGCAAAACGGTGGAATGTTATGTCGACGACATCGCGGTGAAAAGCCGCACTAAAGGTGATCACATAGCAGACCTGAGGGTGGTCTTCGACATCATGCGGGCTCATCAATTGAAGATGAACCCCACAAGTCCTTCCTGGGGGTAGCCAGTGGCAAATTCCTAGGGTTTGTTGTGACTTCCACAGGAATCCATTTGGATCCGGAGAAAGTCCGTGCTATCCAAGAGATGCAACCCCCCAGAAGCCTCAAGGAGCTCAGAGGATTACAAGGACGATTGGCATACATCCGCAGATTCATTTCAAATCTCTCCGGGAGATGCCAACCCTTCGCTAAGCTGATGAAGAAGGGCGTTTCGTTCATTTGGGACGACGCTTGCCAGCAAGCATTTGAGGAGATCAAGCACTACCTCACCCAACCACCAGTCCTGGCAGCTCCGGTATCCGGAAAGCCTTTCCTGGTGTACGTCCGATCAATGGATCATTCTTTGGGAGCTCTACTAGCTCAGAATGATGACCAGGGGCGAGAACAAGCAATCTACTACCTAAGTAGAACGATGATCGGAGCCGAACATCGGTATAACCCGATCGAGAAGGAATGTTTGGCATTAGTGTTCGCCATTCAGAAAATGCGACACTATCTGGTAGGCCAGACTATAAATGTCATATCAAAAGTCAACCCCCTGAGGTTACTTATGACAAAGCCTTCTTCACTAAATGGCCGGCTGGCAAAATGGGCCATATTGCTCTCTCAATACGAGATGCACTTCCTACCCCAAAAAGCCATTAAAGGACAAGCGGTGGCGGACTTCCTAGCTGAACACCCAGATCCCAGGGCAGCCAAACTCTACGAGGATCTCCCAGATGAGGTCGCCGAAGTCTGCCTAGCTCAGACATCGTTCGAAAGTCAAGTATGGCAACTTTTCTTCGACGGTGCATCAAGGGCAAGCCCGAAGGGACACACAGTAGCGGGGGTAGGAGTGGTACTCGTCTCCCCACAAAATTATGTGATTCCCCGAGCTATCTCGTTAACCGAGCCCTGTTCCAACAATGTGGCGGAATACAACGCTCTTTTGATTGGAATGCAATTCGCCGATGAGATTGGCGTTAAAAATCTCGAGGCATACGGTGATTCTAAACTCATCGTCAGCCAAGTTCGCAGAGAGTATGAGGTCAGGCATGAAGATCTAGTACCCTACTACAACGCGACAATCCACATGGCCGAGAGGTTTTCAAACTTCTACATCGATCATGTACCGCGCAAGCAAAATGCGCATGCAGATGCACTTGCATCCCTTGCTGCCTCCTTAGCTCTTCCAGCTGGAGCAATGGAGAAGATATTCGTCTATAGCCACGACCTATACTGCCCAAAAAGTCCCCTCGGAGACTACCAGAGGTCAACGGGAGATCGTCGCGGTAAGGAAACACTTGAAGTGTCAACCGATCCAGAGCTTAAAGACTGGCGATTCCCCTACATTGATTTTGTCTTATACGGCATCTTGCCCGAAGACACCAGGGAGGCGGCTGCCATCCGAAGGAAAGCCTCCAAATTCTACTACACTGCGATTTCGCGAACATTGTATCGTAGATCGCATGACGGGATCCTGCTCCGGTGCCTCTCATCAAAAGAAGCCCACGAAGTGTTGAAAGAAGCCCACGAGGGTACGTGTGGAGCTCATCAACCTGGCCCGAAGCTGGCAAACCGACTCCAAAGATTGGGTTACTACTGGCCCAAGATGGTTGCCGATGCTGTTGCCTATGCCAAAAGATGTCACGCCTGTCAAATACATGGCGATTTCATCCATCAAGCACCAGGATACCTCCACTCTACGACCTCTACCTGGCCGTTCGAAATGTGGGGGATGGACGTGGTTGGTCCTATCAGCCCACCATCATCAAAGGGACATCGGTTCATCCTAGCGATAACCGATTACTTCTCAAAGTGGGCCGAAGCTATCCCTTTGAAAGAGGTGAAATCTTCTAACGTGATCAAGTTCGTGAAACATCACGTTATTTACCGGTTCGGTGTGCCTCGGCGGATTGTCCATGACAATGGACCCCAGTTCATCAGCCAGGCTTTTCAGAGATTCTGCGCCAAGTTCAGAATCCAGAGTGTGTCATCAACGGCATACTATCCGCCCGCTAACGGCCTCGCAGAAGCTTTCAATAAGACTATTGGCAAGCTTCTCAAGAAATTCGTCTCGAAAAGTCAACGAGACTGGGACGATAAGTTGGGCGAATGCTTATGGGCCTATCGCACGACTGTGCGAACCCCAACTAAAGCCACGCCATTTTCCTTGGTGTACGGATGCGAAGCCGTCCTTCCACTGGAAATCCAAATTCCATCTCTTCGCGTCGCCTTGACAGCGGAAATGACAACAGAGGAGAAGCATCGACAGCGACTCCAAGAATTGGAAGCCTTGGACGACAAGCGTCTGCAGGCCCAACAACAAATCGAGCTTTACCAAGCTCGTATCACCAGAGCCTTCAACAAGAAAGTCAAATCGCGAACTTTCAAGAAAGGCGACCTCGTCTTAGCCGTCCGAAGACCCATGGTCATGACGCACAAGACGAAAGGAAAATTCCAACCCAAATGGGAAGGACCGTTTGTAGTAGAGTCAGTCTACTCAAATGGATCGTATCGCCTCATAACCTCAAATGGCGATACACTCATGATGCCAATCAATGGCAAATTCCTGAAGAAATACTATCCCTAGATGGCATTCTTCCACCGATCAAGTTAAAAATACACCTCTGATCGGAAACATCCAACGCCTCCGACGGCTAAGGATAGAGGAAAATGTTGGCTTTTAAGTCCAACATAAGTCTTCGACAACTCATCATGCTGAGGGAATAGCATGGCTAGCCCAACTCAAACGGTAGTTGGTAAAGGCATGACAAACCCGTTGACAGCTGAGGATTTGCTAAAAATCCTAAGGGACACGTTCCCATTTGATCCGACGCCTCCGACGGCTAAGGATAGAGGAAAATGTTGGCTTTTAAGTCCAACATAAGTCTTCGACAACTCATCATGCTGAGGGGAATAGCATGGCTAGCCCAACTCAAACGGTAGTTGGTAAAGGCATCTCAAATCCGTTGATAGCTGAGGGTTTGCTAAAAATCCTAAGTGGACTTGATTCCACTCTTCCCTCCAAAAATCCCTTACCAATTCTCATCCATAGAATGGTAGGACCACAAAATGCAATCATTACCATGTTAACACTATACCTCTGGTAATGAATACTCTTTGTCGAGTACAAACCTGGCTTGTTAACTCTGCATAGAGTAACAAACTCTCAAATTTGCCAAGTAACACTATACCTCTGGCACCTCAAATTCCACTTGTCAATTCTCATCAATAGAATGACAGGTCCTCAAATTGCTCCTATCGCAAGCAAATTCTTGTCAAGTTAATATCACACCTCTGACAAAACTACTGTTTAAAGTTAACATTACACCTCTAAGCGGTACTTCGAGTGCCTGTCAAGTTAATATCACACCTCTGACAGTCACCTTTCTTCAGACTTCCATATCGAAGCTGAAATGGACGATGCCAAGTTAACACTACACTTCCAGCATCCGAGTCATTGCTAAGTTCAACAATACACCTATGGCTATGACCTTTCCTCGACTTCCTTGTCCAAGCCGAGATGAACGATGCCAAGTTAACACTACACTTCTAGCATCCGAGTCATTGCTAAGTTCAACAATACACCTATGGCTATGACCTTTCCTTGACTTCTTTAAGCCGAGACGACTAATGCCAAGTTCAACATTACACCTCTAGCATTACTATCACTGTTAAGTTAAACATCACACCTATGACAGTGACACCCTCAGTTTTTCCAAATAAAACTGAGATGCTGATGAGTTAGGTTAATATCACACCTCTAACTCACGTCCTTGTCAAGTTAATATTACACTTCTGACAAGACTACTTCTAAACCGTTAAGTTAATATCACACCTCTAGCGGTAAAAATCTTACTAGATTCCCACGAGTCTAGTTTCATTTGATATTCTCCCAACCGAGTATCAAATTCATTTGGGAGGCATTGTTGGTTAACATTACACCGATAAACAATGCTTCCATCAAAATCCCCAGCTGATCTTAAATCAAGTTAATCCCAAATCCTTGATAAAAGTTCACCTTCTCTGGGGGTACGCACTCCACCTGTCACTTTCTTTTATAAAGTGGCAGGTCCACCAAAATCATTCTTTTGCTTCTAAAACAAAACATTCAAGACAACAGAAAGAGGCAAAAAGAAAAGTGTCACTTTTATTTGATATTCAAGCATATGAAAGTGATACAAAACGCTCTCTTATACAATAAGATTGAGTGTTACAATTAAGGAGTACAAAGAAGTCCCTCTCTCTCTCAGAGGCCGTACTCACTCCTTGAAACCGCATCTGATCCCAGGTGCACAACTGGAACCGATTGCGCCATGGCGACGACGCCAACTTTCGAAAGCGCCCTAGCTGACTAAGCCAAGAGCAATGGTGTTCTTGAGGTCCGGTGGCAACAGAAGGTCCTGCAACCCTTCGTTCAGGCGCGTCTCTTTCCCTAGCAGATCATCCAACAAACATGGAGTCACTCTTGGGGTGAGAGAGGAAGTTTCGGAGTCATCACAAAGGATGCCACCATCCACTAGGTCCAGCGGCAGCAGAGAGTCCTGCATTCATCACCATCCCTTTCCCCAGCAGGCCATCCAACGGAATGTCCTTGATGTCACTTCTGGAGTTGGGAGAGGAAGAGGATCTTTTCCGCCACCGTAACCGCCGGACCACCCTCGCCGATACTCAGCCTATCCGTCTCTTGCACCAGATCTGAAGAGACCTTGGCGAGGGTTGGGTCCTCGTCAGAGATATAATTTAATCTCTCACAAACGACGAGGACCATAATTTAATCTCTCACAAACGAACGTGGAGCAAGTTCGCCAGCCGGTATATTCTTTCTGGGGCCCAACAAACCTGAAAAAGGACAAGCAAGCCTACCTGCAAAGAATAAGCAAGAGAGTCAGAAAATCTGGAACTCAGTACATTTTTATAAAGGAAACTGAGTAACAGAACGCGGCAGCCATTCAAGACTTCAGACGCGGGAATGACCCGCACAGTCAAACAGACGCAAGTCAAACTGCGCCACGCATAGGATTCAAACGCGGCCTCAGTTTGTACCCGCGCCTAATGCACCAGACGCAAAGAATTTCAGAACGCCAAAAATTGCCATCTCTCTGTTGGGTGAACAGGAGTTGCAAGATTCAGGTCTGAAACGCGCCAAGGCAGTAAAACGCAATGGGCAAAGCCAGCGTCAAGCGCCTGCATTCAGAGAAGTCAAGTCACTGGCACAAATTCCAGAGGAGGAATGCACCGGGACTTCATTCAGATCATCATGCCGAAGTTCAGGCTATGCACATCATCGGGGGACATACCAGCAGAGACCTCTGGCCAGAGTTGGCCTCTCTGCACCCAAACGCAGGCGTCCAAGATGATCCGAGAGGGGGTTCTTCTTGAAGAGACCAAACCGAAGCGTGAGAGCTCTGGGTCATCTTCATCCTCGGAATTACCTTCGTCCATGGAGACGGAGTCCCTATCAAGAAACTCTTTTCTGAAGAAGGTGGGACTTCCCAGAGCAATCCACCAAAGAGAAATAATCCAAGCTTGGATTATAGAAGGGGAGCGCACCCTATTTATAGGCAGGCCCTAATAACTGCCATTAATGAGGCGTTAATTGGAACCGTCACGCACGATTGTCAAAGCCCAGTGAAGGATTGACGCGTGGAACGCCGCTTTGGGAACCGTCGCAAGCGCCGGTTTTCAACCGCCCGCATCGGTTTTGCGTCCAAGGGCAGTAACTCCTGAGTCCAATAAGGAGTTGACGCGTGGATAACTGCCTTGGGAATCAACGGATGACTCGGAATCCCAATCGACAGTGAAGACCTGACGAGCAAAGATCTCCTAAAATCTTGAGTCAGATCACATTAGACGCAGATGGGAAAGCCGCGTCCCTTCAGCAGACAAGGCTGCATCTCTTGCGTCTGCCCGATCCGCGCAAGACAGATTTGCGTTATTCAGAGCTGCGTCTCACCTTGTGATTGACGCTGCGTCTCACCCCAGGGACTGACAGCCGCGTCTTACTTTACGGATCAATGCCGCGTCTCATCTTTTGATTGACGCCGCATCTCATCAAGGAGACCGCGTTCCGATTTGTGATTGACGCCGCGTCTCATCAAAAGGACTTAGTAGAATCTAAGTTCTTATGAAATGATGACCGCGTCTCACTTTATGATTGACGCTGCGTCTCAGTAAAAGGACTTAGTAAAATCTAAGTTCCGGTAGACTGACGACCGCGTCTCACCCTGTGATCGACGCTGCGTCTCGTCAAAAAGGCTTGGTGAAATCTAAGTCCCCATAGATTGATGCCACGTCTCATTCTATGGGATTAATGCCGCGTCTCGCCAAGACCGCGTCTCATTAAAAGAACTTAGTCCTACCTAAGTTCAGTAATCACGACTAGTGATCAAGAGTTGGACTCATCCACAACAGGACAAAGAAATTGGGACAAGAGCTCTAAAGAAAACTTCTATTATATCAAGAAATGATAGAAGTGGATACAAACACTCTTAATAAATAGAGTGTCCCTTTTCTTTACAAAAAAAAAGAAGAAGAAAAGAAGGCTAAATGTCCTGGTTCGCCAAGGAACGGATTTGTTCCCTAAGGCGGTGAATCTCATGCTGGCGCGTCCTCTCAGCCTCCCTGATAGCCCGGTCCCGCAGCTCCGCCTCAGATAAGAAATTTCTGGCAGCCAGCTGCATCCGCAGAGATTCCACCCTGGAAGATTGTAGGGATAGACTCTCTTCAGCACGCGCCGTAGCAGCCCGTTGCTCCTCAAGCTCCTTTTTGAGGGAAACAAGTTTCTCCTCATTTAGCGCAAGAACAGCTTCCGCCTTGGCGATAATGTCCCGAGTTCTGAGGATGACTTGCTCCGTGCTCTGCACACTGAGCTCAGATTCCCTCGAATCTCCGGCTAATTTTTGAAATTCAGCCTTGGAATATTCAAGGTCACGGACCTCGGCAGCGATCTGTGCCTCCGCCTCCTGTCGCTCCCGTTCCTGATCAGCTAGGAGCCTAGTCAAGGTGGCCTGGGCTTCATCAAAAGAGCCAGCATCTTCCAAAGATTCCAGCTCCCGCAGGTTATCTCCAAGTTGCTCTACCACCTGCAGGCATGCCCTGGCAAGTGAAGGGCCTCCCGCCAATTCGACGCTCACGGCCATATTTTCAAGAAGCCTCTGGGCGAACTGGAAGGTGCTGTGTCCACGGAAGATGAGATCAATACATGATCCCATCGAGGTGAAGAATTGTTGCACCATCTGACGTGCCAGCTCCCCCATGTCTTCACCACCTAAGAAGCTTCCCGACCCTTTTTCTGTCACGGGATAAGGGATATAGGGCGGGTCTTCTCGCACAAGAGCCGTGCCGGCCGTCGATGTGGCAAGAGCAAGACTACCCACTGGCGCTTCCTGGAGCGCTGCCTCTGCAGGAGCTTCCACGACCAATGAAGGAGTTGTAAGCACAACCTCTTCAGAAACTTCCACCGAGAATTGAGCTGTGTGGCCTCCTGGAAGGGTGCCGACCGTCGGACCCCCCACCTGAGCCCCCTCAGTCAGAGCTGCCTTACTAGGTTCGAGGTCCAGAGGCGTCAAGTCCTGTAGAAGGGGAGTCTCCTCAGCTTCAGCAGTAGCCTTCTCCACCGGCGGAGTGAGAGCCTCCTCAGCCTCAATGGTTGTTTCCCCTCCTGGCAAAGGGGAAGGCTCCCCAACTTCAACAGCTACCCCCTCCGAGGTTATCTCAGCGGCCGAAGCTTCAATCCCCTTGGGCTGGGTCAACTCTGTTTCCATCGCCTCGACATGCGAGGAAGTTATACCTTCAGCAGGGATTATCGCCAGCGGTAACGCAGTCGATGATTCACCCCCGTATATTTTCTCCTCCGAGATGTAGAAGAATTTGCTCTGATCAGGAAGAGCGGGTTCATGGCCGTAGTCGACTTTATCTTCAAAGTCGCTTTCCGTATCAGACGCGGAAGACGACAGTTCAACGCAAAGGTCCTCGGTGACCGGGGCCTTGCCACCAATCACCCCAGTGGTAGGACTAGGGTCGATTATCCGAGCGCTGGAAATGAAGACACTAGGAGGCCCTGACCGCTGTGCCTTGTCTCTCCCTTCACGAGCAGAAGAAGGCTCAGACCGAGCTGAGAACCCTGGAATTTGGACATTCCCTCCCACGAGCTGTTCTTCCTCGTCAGCTATAGTGGGTTTGTCAACCAATTCCCCCTCTCCCGCAATCTTACAGGTCCCTCTGTGCGACCTAGGAGCACGGATTAAACGGGGAGATTTTTATCCTCTGGCGGTTCCTCAACCATGATAAAGAGGTCTTCAGGACAGTCCTCAACTCCAGCAGAAATGCCTTCTGAGGGAGAGACTTCTGTTGCTAAATCCCTCCGAGCCCTCTTCGAAACAGGACCAGCAGTTGAGGTGGGACCCCGACGACGCTTACTCACCAATTCTTGAGCCTTGGCGGTAGAAGGCCCCTCCTGTGGCCCTAGCTTGGTTCTACTCCGGGTTACTCGGAACTCCTCTCTTGAGCCTCCCTCAGCTTCTCTCTGAGATGCTCTCTCCAGCTCTTTCTGGACCTTTAAATACTGGGTGATCATGTGCGAGCATTTGCCAGACTCCGACTGTGTTTTGAGATAGGCATTAATGCCCTCAATACCCGTATACCCGGGGGCAAAATCCGGTGACTGGTTTACCCGAGAATACCAGGTGCAGAAAGTGAAGCTGGTAAGGTTCTTCGGCTCCTCGACGGGCAAACGGAAAGTTGCCTCTGTCCCCCCAGCCACGCTATAATACCAGGCTCGAGCACCTTCGCACAAATTCCCATTGAAGGCAAGTTGTGTATTCGGATTGCCGACATAAAGCTGAGCATAGCCAAACTGTCGGGCAAAACGACTTGGCATATACGGTTCGATAGTGCAGGAAGTTCCTTGGCGAAACAGCACATATCCTGGTCGTATATTGATCAACCACCGGAAGACTCCCGCAGACAGTTGGGTGAGGTCATCCCGACCTATAGAATCAGTGAATTGCTCACCAAAGGATGCACCAGGAATTCCAGGGAAGCAGCGTTTGAGCTGGTAATTGGCGGCATTTGAGAGACGTCTCCGAATATAATATATATAGGTGTCACTCCAATCTGAGTCTTCCAGCCGCCTCACAAAAGGGACTGGACTCGTACTCCCACGCGCCGTTGTCATCAGAGAAGGGCAATGCATCACGTACCAGGCCATGAGATACGTGTAAGGCAACTCCATTCGGGGGTTGGGGCGCCTTGCCGTCGGGTTTCCCTCTGAGTCAACATACGGCTTGCCTTGAGAGTCGACAGTCCTTGGAGCCTCGCATAGTCTCTTGGCTAGCGCCCGCAACCCGCTCTGAATGCCAGCCGCCACGGCCGGAAGAAGGGCTATAGGACGGCCATGGGCCAGGAGCACTGCTGGGTACACCACGTCGGCAATAATGACTTCATGTGGCCGTGTAGGTACCACGCAACGCTTCAACCACAGCATCAAGAAGCCCGCCAACAGCGCTCGACTAGAGATAGAAGCCCGGGCCCGATGATGATAGCTTTCGAAAAGCGTATCAGGTTCGAAGCCGTCCTCGTTCGACCCAGTGGTGTAAAAGCCCTCAGAAGCTTGTGCAACCATGTCGTCAACTCCCTGTTCAGAGAGGGGAGCCAGTCGAGTTATCGAATGATCCTTCTTGCTGACATTGCTGAATAAGTAATTGGCCCAGGATAGATGCCTAACTCCATGCGTCCTCCAACCGGTTACCTGACCACAAATATGGAAGTGGCACATCACTTCCCAATAGGTCTCGTACACCTCAGGGGAATCCTTCTTTATAAGGTCAAGCTCCCTAGCAGTCGGGACATATTCTTCATAAGGGAACTCCCCCATCACCAGCCCCGAGACCTCATGCAACTCATGCAGTGCAAGGCCCATTTCTCCAACCGGGGTAAAGAATGTCCCCGTCTGAGGGTTGTAGCGCTCCAAGATCCCGAAGAAGTTGTGAGAGCTCATTGGGATGCCCCATTGTACGGCCCTGACTGCTGAGTATAATCCCACGTGCTCAAGCAGATCTCCAAGATCGGAGAGGGCGAAACCCACCATCCTGCCCCACCAAGAATTCTCCGTGGAGTGGACCCATCCTGGCAAATGGAACTTGGCCGGATAATCACCCTCTGCTTCTATGAACGAGTTGAGGAAGGTGGTGGCAAGCTGCGGGATCTCTCCGACTGGAAGCTCAGACTTGCGTGACCCGGGAAACAAGCCGAGGACCGCCCGGTCATGGCAATCATGACGGTATACGTTCTGGGATTTGAAATTCCCAAGGGTAATCTCAGAGATATCCCGGGACACGTCCCACTTCATCTTCCGAAGGACGGACAGATGTTGGAGATAAGACAACGGGAGCATCCTCTCCATGGCTGGAAGGAAGTATCTCCTCTCCCCTATCTGACGGAGCCACCTATAATTCCCGTCATACATTGGGTTGCCACCGTCGCTGACATGATCTCCAAAGAAGAAAGCAGGCTTCTCCAGCTTGATGTGGGTATCCGTTGCGAAGACTGCATCGGTCATGAGCACCCGAGAAGTCCTCTCACTAACATGGGCAATCATTTCCCTGCGAACTGGCGACCTGTCAGCAGTCACAGGTATGGTCCTTCGCAGTGCAAAAGTCAGACGGTGGTCGGCACCACCCACGCGGCCAAAATGGTGCATCTTGGCGAGTGAACCTGAAACATGCGGCACTGCAAAAGAAAAAGACACTTGGTCAGATACTTTGCCAAAAATAAGGGAAGACGCTAAGTGTTCATAATTCAAAACGCAGCCGAGACATTGGACGCAGGAGTTATCATCCGCGTCCAGACCTGCGAACTTGCACCAAAACGCAGAAGAGATACTGGACGCAGGAATTTTTCGAATCCGCGTCCAGACCTGCAAAGCTGCGTTCTGCAAACCAAGACTTATGAAAATTCTAAGTACTTGGACTCAAACGCCAGATTCTACAAAATCGGCGGTTGAAGACACAGAACGCAAGGATCAAATCCGCGTTCTGCAAATCGCGTCCAGAGACCTTCACAATTAGAAATATTCTAAGTGAAGGACCCAGAGTGCAGAGTTCACCAGCGTCGGATCATCAGGCCCGCGCCCCGGTTATCATCTCAAGGACAGCATCCGAGAATCAAACACGATCTTGTGTTAAAGGTCCTTAGGGTTCTATGAACATGTTTTAATGGCGGAACCCACACCGAAGGTGCATTTTTACCTCGAAAAACACCCTCCTGCGCAGAGGAAGCATCTCTCTCAGCCTCGGCGACGGTCGCCCTTGAGGTCGATGCAGTCGGTTTTGTCTTGGGAGCCATTGAAGATCAAGAAATCCGAGCGAGGAGATGAATAGTTGAACAGAGAAGGAAGTTCTTTTTCTCAGAGAATGCATTCGTTCGGAGAAGAAGATACATCTCTCTAACTGTTGCCTTTTATAGGCACAGAGATTCGCGAAGATACGCAGCGTTTGGCCCAATAAACGCTGCAGCGAATCGCTGCCTGACGCGTGGAGCCAAATCATTGTTTGAACAGGGAAGATCATGCGTCGCGACCCCGCCACAAGTCAGAAGTTGACACGTGGAGCAGTTCATTTAATGAACCGGGGGATCCGCGCGCCAAAAGGCGAAATCTCGCCGTTTCCCCAGGCCAGCTGGCGGCGTAATCATGACATGGCACAGGTGCGCGCCCAAAATACGCGGCTCTTCGGTGGACATGCCCCGTCAGCATCATCATAAATGCACCCAGAAAATCGCGTCTGCATTTCAAGAGATGCGTCTCTCCAAAGTCCGCGTCCCCTCAAACAGGCCAAACATCGCGTCTCGATAAGAAGTCGCGTCTTTAAAGCGGTCTCTGCTTTTTCAAAAGGGAACCTGCGTCCAGTCTCCTGCTTCTACAAGTCAGTTCAACAGTACACTGACGCAAACAGACAACCAACCACTCCCGGCCAAAAGCGCACCCGTGACAGACTAAAAGCAATCGGGGAGGTCTAGACTGTGTATCTAGACACTCAACACGATCAACTCTGACGGCTTCAAAGAGTTCAACAGTACACTCACGAAGACCAATTCCAGATAAGATCAAACCCGAAGCATCAACAGTCCAGTCATAAACGCGAACACGGCTAAGATCCAAAGTATTCCGAAATCCGTCCCATTCAACTGCGGAATATCAGAAACTTTGGAGGGGGTTCTGTAGGCTGTCTAAAAATGACTAACAGACCAGCCATTAAGGAAGCAGAGTCTCAAGCTCTAGACGCGAGGAATCGATGCTCGCGTCTCAGCATTAAGACGCGTTGGCTCTACACCCGCGTCTCAACGTTCAGACGCGTCGGCCCGAAGCCCGCGTCTCAGCATCAAGGCGCGTCGGCCCGACGCCCGCGCCTCAGCATCCAGACGTGAAGGCCCGAAGCCCGCGTCTCAAACTTCAAGGCGCGTTTGGCTCGACGCCCGCGTCTCAAACTTCAAGGCGCGTTTGGCCCAACGCCCGCGTCTCAGTTGCAACTGCCCTGATTGCGGGGCCAGTCACCGCGCATGTAGCGGGTAGTGGCCCCTCATTCGGGAGCGTTTTCAGGAGGCACCTTCACCCCCTGAGATCCCTATAAATAGCCTTGTTTGCTATGAAGAGAGGATCGGAGTTTTGAAGGGAGAGAGCTTTCAGGAAATTTTCGAAACTTGGGAAAGGTCGAAAATTAAGAAGGTCAAGGCATCATCAAAATCGATCGAATCCAGGCAAGAGGATCATCAAGAGGGAAGCACGACTTCAACAACAGACAGAGGGAGGGGACTCTTCAGCGAGCTTACTGAGTACTAGCCGCTCTTCGCCTACCTCCTCTTTGAGAGTTTTGGTAGACGGAGCTGAGTTACTCTTTCTACCGACCGAAGAGAAGACCCCCGACGGTCCAGGACGGTCATCTGGTCAACGGAGAACAAGATTCACTCTCCATCGCCACACGAAGAACCCAGCTTTAAACAAAGGGAAGATTCAGACATCCTCCCTCCCTTGTAACTGGAAAAGAGGGAAGAGTAGTTCTTTTGGTTGTAATCGTTTCGCTTGAATCAAGGAAATCTTTTACAGCTAAAACCACTTTCTCCGACCACCAAATTTTCCGGCCCCTACAACGCCGCAGGAAGGGAACTTTTGCTCTGTTTTCAGGCCGATTCGCCAGCGGTGGAGGCCGGCATCAGGTCCACGAAGTCCTTCATCGATGCAGTAGTAAGGGGATCGTCTCGCTCGGTAGAGTCTTTTCAAATTTTTGGTGCTTTGAGGTTCTTCATGGATGGTGGGTGCGAAGATGGGGAGTTCGGGTGTGGATTGCCCACCACCATACAGCCGGAGCACAAGGGTTCAGTGTCAAAACTATGCATGCTATTTATCAACCATTCATCAGGGGGGAGAGCAAGGCGAAAACTCAGAGTTTTTGTGTTGCCACGGAGAACGACGGTAATTGTCGAGGAGAGTCTACCAAAGTGGAGGCAGGGGAGCATCAAGGAAGCTCTGCTTCGCTAGCGGTTGTGAGGGCGCCGATGAGTAGCAAGTGCGATTCTTCATTGAAAGGGCGCTAGTTATCGTCAATCTCTCCGTGGGTCGCCTGCGGTACGGCGAGACAGAGATACAATTGAGGATGGGTCGCGGCCTCGGGTGTGTTGTCGGTCTATGATGACTGGATGAGCGAGGGCTTGAGGCAGAGACGGATTTGAGAAGGGGTCTGTGGCCTCGGGTGTGCCCGTTGATGATGACTCTGGTGAGCGAGGGGCTCAAGTGGGGGGATTCAAATTTCAAATTTCAAATTTCACATTCGGCGGCTGTCTCGACCGTTGAGGGAGAAGTAGTTTGCGGGTAGTTGGGTTGCAGCTATCTGTTTGACCGGAACCGACCGTTCTTCCGGTGGTTGGGTTGAGGGGGGCTTGGGCCCGATTTTGGGGCGGGCCCGATTAATGAGTTATGCAACTGTGGGCTGCCTATTTTGGGCGGGCCGGGATTTTTAAGAGAAGAGGGCCTTTTTAGAATCATATTTTTCCAAGGGACCGGTCTCTTTGGAAGATTCAAACAACTCCTTGTATCCGGAGTCGGGGTAGCTTAAGAAGCGAGATTCTGGGAGATTTATTCAGATGATTATTTGGGCTTGCAAGGGTTGATTCTACCAGATGCAATGGAGATGAGTGGTCCAGTTGTAAATGGGCCTATTATTGGGCTTGGTGAGAAGGTTGGGCTTGAGGCTTCAGTTAGGCGTTTGTACTCAACTTGAAGTTGATATGGGTAAATTGTGACGAGGAGTGCACCGGTTCAAGTTGGGCATGTACTCGGGCTACGAGATGGGCTTTCTAAGCCCAAGAAGAAAGGCAAAGCCCCATTGCTTAAACAGAGAGATTTTAAAAAATAAGGACTTTGAGGGAAGAGGCTTCGCCCTAACGCTTAAACGGGGATTTATTAGTAGTGGAGAATACGGTGCGTCTTCACTGGTTAAATAGAAGAAAGAGCTATTCGTTGATGGGATGAGCCTCGGTGGGTCGCATCTTGGTCCATTGATAGATAAGGAGCTCTTGATGAACGTTATGGGCATGGGACTTAAGGAGGTCTTTCTTACGGAGTTTGAAAACTTCATGTGTCAGTTTCCATCCAGCAGACCTGCTCGACAAAAGATGGCGAAGAAGAATATAGGGAAAACTAAGGTTATGCTCGAATATATGGGTTTCCTTTGTTGGAGGAGTACTTCTTGAGTTGAAAGAGGACCATTGAGGAATGGTGGTGCAGGTCAAGGTTCTATCTGAGGTCCGAAAGGGTTTTGTGTAGTACTAGCGACGGAGCTGTTGCCTGAGCATGACAAGAGGGGAGGAGATTGTGGGAGTGTTTCTTTTCTTTGTATTTGTTTTCCTTTAGCTATCTTTGGGCACCTACATGTGCAAAGTTTTATGTATTTTTGGGGGACTTTATGTTGGTGTACTTGCTTGGAATTGTTTTCATTAATTCTTTTAATGAAGCATGGGGGGCCTTTCTGGCTCACCGTTTTTTCTCAAAAAAATATATGTGGGCAGCAATAAAGCTGTTAAAAATCCTAAAGATTACTGTTAAAAATCCTAAAGATTATGTATTAATACTCTATGATTAATGATCATGATCGGGAAACTCACCTACTAAGAATCATGTTTGACCTCAATGTCTTGTTGATATTTGATGGATGTGTAGATCTGTCTTCCACGATTTCAACGCAGCAAAAATTACTCGAATAGGACTCAAGATAGTTAAAATAACAGCTTGAAAGTCAAACCCAGTCTGTGAATGTTCTGCAAGCGATCAAAACTATAGCACTCGATTGGGTCTGTGCTGTCAGGTCGGGTCTGGCTTCTGTGTTGAATCTGAACTGCAGTCTGGACTCAGGTCGGGTTTGATATGTGCCTGGATCCGATGAGAACGTTGAGGATGGCGAAGTCGACATTGTAGGCGAGGAGGTTGGCGACGTTGTGGGTCTCGGGTGTGGCCATGGGACCTCTGCTTGTGAGGATGAGGAGTTGGGTTAGGTGGAGGGAGAAGGAAGAAAAGATAATGGAGAGGAAGGAGATGGAGAAGAGGCGGTTGGGGTTGGGTATAGAGGTAGTGGCGCGTGAGACTAAGAGAGGGTAATGGGGAGGTAACGATGGCTAGGGGTGGAAGGGGCAGCAGTGGCAGTGTCCTGAGTTGAAGAAGATGCGGGTTTGGTAAGGGAAGGAAAGAGGGAAGATGAGGATGTGGTGGCAAGGCGAGGGGAGTAGGTGGCAAAGACTGCGTGGAGGAGGAGAGGGGAGGAAGAGGCTGATGATGGCACAGGTGGTAAAGGGAGAGGGTGCGGGATAGGGTTTCAGATTAAGGTTTAAGTTTAGTGAAGAGGAAAGAGAGGAAGAGGAGGAATAATGTAGCTTTCTAATTTTGGGAGATTTTTTTGAACTGCATTTTGTTTTTATTTTTTTTCTTTTGAACCTAAGGGTTTCAAATCTAGGGTTTGAAGAGGAGGGTAGGAAAAAAGTGTGAGGGAGATAGACTAGTTAGGTGTTCACCCTCATAAATTAGGGCTAGTCAGGGGTTCACCCTATTAGTCTAGAATTTCTTAGGGTTTCATACGCCTGAAAGAATTTTTAAGAGTGAAGAAATAACTCGTAATTTTGTAAAATAATCTTGTATTCATTACTTTATTAATTGATGAAAGAGCCTTTATATAGATTTACAAAATCCAAATACAATCTCTCAATTCATGTGGGATTAAACTAAATATAAAAAAAGAGAATAAATTCTCAATCCATGTGGGATTAAACAACTACTAAAAAAAACAAAACAAAATAAAACAGAAGAGAATACATAACTACTCGAACCACATGGTGGCCGGGGAATATCAAGGAAGCTCTGCTTCGTCGGTGGTTGCGAAGGTGCCGACGAGTAGTAAGGGCAATTCTTTGTCGAAAGGGGGCCAGTTGTTATAGATCTCTGCCGGGTCGCCGGTGGTAAGGCGAGACAGAGACATAATTGAGGATGGGTCTACAACCTCAGGTGTGATGCCGGTCAGTGATTACTATGACAAGTAAGGGGCTCGAGGTAAAGACAAACTTGAGGAGGGGTCTGCGACCTCGGGTGTGCTGCCGGTTGGTGATGACTGTGGCGAGTGAGGGGGCTCAAGAGGGGGAAAATTTGAATTTCAAATTTTAAATTTCACATTCGACAGTTATCTCGACCCTTGAGGGAGAAACAATTGCAGGGGGTTGGGTTGCGGGTCTCTCTCTGACCTGGAATTGACCCATTCTTCTTGTGTTGGGCCCAATTTTGGGGCGGGCCCAATTGAGGAGTTATGCAACCATGGGCTACCTATTTTGGGTGGATCGGGATTTTTAAGAGAAGAGGGCCTTTTTGAGATTTTTTTTCTTCAATGGACTGTGCTCTTTGGATGATTCGAACAACTCCTTATATTCAGAGTGGGACAGCTTAAGAAGCGAGATTCTGGGAAGATTTATCCTGATGATGATTTGGGCTTGCAAGCGTTGTTTCTACCGGATGCAATGGAGATGAGTGGTCAGTTCTAGATGGGCCTATTATTGGGCTCGGTGAGGAGGCTGGGCCAGAGGCTTCAGTTAGGCCTTGTGCTCAACTTGAAGTTGATTATGGGTCAGCTGCAGTAAGGAGTGGACCGGTTCAAATTGGGCACATACTCGGAATGCGAGATGGCTTTCTAAGCCAAAAAATAAGGCAAAGCCTCATTGCTTAAACAAAGAATTTTTTTTTTTTAAATGAGGACTTTGAGGGAAGATGCTTGGCACCATGCTTAAACGGGATTAATAGTGGATAGTCTGGGCCATCTTCAAAGGTTGAACAGAAGCAAGAGGTACCCCTTGATGGGATGAGCCTTGGCGGGTCACGTCTTGGTCCACTGATAGATAAGGAGCTATTGGTGAACGTTGTGGGCATGTGACTTAAAGAGGTCTTTCCTATGGAGTTTTAGAACCTCATGGGTCAGTTTCCATCCAGCGGACCTGCTTGGTAGAAGATGGTGAAGAAGAACATAGGGAAAGCTAAGGCTCATGCTCAAGTATAGGGGTTTTCTTTGTTGGAGGAGTATTTCTTGAGTTGAGAGAGGAACAGTGAGGAATGGTAGTGCCGGCCGAGCTTACCTGAGATTCGAAGGGGTTTTACGTCGTACCGGCGGCAGAGCTATTGCCTGAGCATGACAAGAGGAGAGGAGACTGTGAGAGTTTTTTTTCTTTGCACTTGAGTTCCATTATCTATCTACGGGCACGCGTGTGCACAATTTTCTGTATTTCTGAGAGACTTTAGGTTAGTGTACTTGCTGGGAATTATTTTCATTAATTCTTTAATGAAGCGCCGGGGGGGGCTTTTTGGCTCACCATTTTTCTCAATACATATATATAGAGAGAGAGACACACACACACACACGGACAACAGTAAATCAGTTAAAATCCTAAAGATTATGTATCAATACTCTATGATAAACGATTATGATCGAAAAAGTCACCTACTGAGAACCACGTTTGACCTAGTGCCCAGCTGATATTTGATGGATGTGTAGATCTGTCTTCCACAATTCCAACGCTTCAAAAAACACCCTAATCGGACTCCGTATGGTTAAAAAATGGCTTGAAAACCAAGCACAGTTTGTAAACGGGTCTATTCTGCAAGCGGTCGAAACTGTAGCACTTGGTCGAGTTTGTACTGTCAGGTCAGGTCTGGCTGCGTGTGTTGAATCTAAACTGCAGTCTAGATTCTGGTCGAGTTTGATGTCGGGTTACAGACCTGTTTGGAGAATTTGATATGCGCCTAGCGTCAGTGGATTTGATGAGGACGTCGAGGGATGGCGAAGTCGACGTCGTAGGCGGGGTGGTTGGTGACGTCGGAGGTCTCGGGTGTGGCCATGGGACCTCTGCTTGTGAGGATGAGGAGTTGGGTAAGGTGGAGGGAGAAGGAAGAAGAAGACAATGAAAAGGAAGGAGATGGAGATGAGGTGGTTTGGGTTAGCTTCAAAGATGGTGGCGCATGAGACTGGGCGAGGGTGATGAGGAGGTGACGATGGCTAGGGGTGGAAGGGGTAGCGGTGGCAGTGGCCTGAGTTAAAGAAGATGCAGGTTTTGCTTGGGGAAGGAAAGAGGGAAGACGAGGATGTGATCGCAAGAGGGGAGCAGGTGGTGAAGGCCGCAGGTATGGAGGAGGAGAGAGAGGAGGTAGAGGCTGACGGTAACGCATCTAGGAAAGGGAAAGGGTGTGGGATAGAGTTTTAGATTAGGGTTAGGGTTTGGTTTAATGGAGAGGAAATAGAGGAAGAAGAGAAATATTGTAGTTTTCTAATTTTTGTGATTTTTTGAGCTGCATTTTATTTCTGTTTTTTTCTTTCTTTTAAATCTAAGGGTTTCAAATCTAGGGTTTGAAGAGGAGGGAAGGGAAAGAGGGTGAGGGAGATGACTAGTTAGGGATTCATTTGCGTAAATTAAGGCTACTTAGGGGTTCACCCTATTAGACTGTTAGCCCAGAGGCCTTCCACTCTAGTTTTGATGATGATTAACTCATGTAGTTATGTTTACTAATAATCTTGTGAAATAGTTTCAGATCATTAATCAAGATATTAGTTGGTGATTGCTTCAACAAAGGAGTTTGGAAGCTTTCACTTGGTGATTCCAGAGCCCGAGCATCAAGATCATACATTGCACTCGTTGGAGTCTAGCTCGGTGGATCACGTTTTGGATCGAGTCGACTTGAAGATGGAAGATCGTCAAAAAGACTTCGGTATCCTAGTTTAGTTTGTGTTTTAGATTCATGTGTAAAGATTAGATAGTTGATATGCTCAAGTTCACAATACACACACGTTTTATGTTTTGAATATTGGTTTTCGTTTTGGTTTAATCGATATTTGTTTTCATGAATAGATAGTATCAATACAAGTTTACATGTTTAAATGTATATTAGATATGTTCTATATACATGCATGCTTAACTTTCTATACAAACTTATTTTGATATGCCTATTTATGTGTTTTTATGTTTTGGTATTTTTAACAAAACATATTTTTGGATTTAAAGACAAAAACTATGATATGTATATGTTTCATGTATATTGGACTTATGTTCATATGCAACATGCCTAAATGTGTTTAAATATCATATTTTTGTATTTAGATGAGTTTTAGGAAAAATCAGATTTCCTATTGAAAAATCCAAGTTTGGTAAAATACAGTTTTTGGTTTTTGACAAAATTTGTAAGACACAAAAATAGTCCAAAATATTTGAAATTTGTGTTGAAATTTTTAACACAAGTTTATATATCAATGTAAAATGATAAAACTATTTTTGTGGATTTTTAGAAGTTTTATGGGATTTTTAGAATATTTTTAAACCCTATTTTTTTAACCCAGAACAGTGCCTGACAGGCTCTGGCGGTCGACCGGCCGGTCGACCGGACTCCGGAACCGGTCGACCGGGCGGTCGACCGACGTGCACAGCCTGTGCACGTCTGGCCTGGCACTTGGGCCGATCGACCAGGCGGTTGACCGGACCAGAGAGCTCTGCTCTCTGTTTTTCTACGGTCGACCGGCCGATCGACCGCGGGTTGCCAACTGTCAAAAATATGACCGTTGGCGGTCGACCGGGCGGTCGACTGCCAGCCGCCTTGGCTGACAATTTCAGCCAACGGCTAGTTTTTGGATGGGGGTATATGAACCCCATTCCTTTGGGATTTTGGATAAGTTTTTAAGGAAGAAAAATCAGAGCTTCTCCAGAGTTTATTTTCAAGTTTTCAAAAGTATTTTTGGGCTTTAAACTTCAAATTTGGTTTTGTGTTTTAGGGTTTGGAAAAATCAAAGAAAATAGAAATTTGGGAGATTTGTATTGTTATTCATTTCTATCTTTTATAAAGAGTTTTCCCAAATATTTTTCTTTGAGTTTTTGTTTTCCAAACTCTTAGTTTTCCACACTTGAGCTATCTTCTATCCTATTCTATAGGATCAAATTGTTTTGTGGAAAAAGATATAGTTTGAGGTTGTTGATACCTCCTTGTGTTGTACCCTCCTTTATTGCTTGTATCCCTCTTTGGTATAGGTTGATTTGGAGTGGTTGTTGCTCCCTCTTTGGTAGAGGTTGAGATTGTGGTTTGCTCCCTCTAGTGAGAGGTGGAGTTGGTGATTGTTTGTATCCCTCTTGGTGAGGTGGATTGTGTTTGTAAGCCTCGGAGGAGGTTGTTGGTTGAGAGAGGAGTTCGGTACTCCCAGTTGTTGTACAAATCCTCCTCGGTGGAGATTCCCTCGGTGGGAGTCCTCGGTGGACAAGATAGTGTATTAGAAATCCTTCTCGGTGAAGGCGGGGACGTAGAGTTAGGGGCTCGAACCTCAAAACACATCTTCTTGTTTGCGTTTGATCGATTGACTCTCTACTCTCTCTCTCTTTATTTGTGTTGTGCATCATTCACATCATATTTGCTTGTGTTGTGCCTTGCATCTTTCATATTGTTATATATCCATTATATGTTTGGCTTGTGTTTGTGTGCCTCACTTGTGCTTAACCACGAGAGCTTCATATAGCGCCTCAACTCTTATTCAGAGGAATCAAGAGGAGTTAGTCCAGAGCCCTTCACGGGGAATTCGGCTACACTCGTTGGTTGCACTAAGTGTTGTTGCAATTAGTTTTGTAATTCCGCATTTAGTTCATTAGATTAGCCTATCACCTATTCACCCTCCCCCCCCCCCCCTTTAGGTGATTTCATAGACTAGGGTTTCTCAGGGTTTTACACGCCCGAAAGAATTTTTGAGAGTGAAGAAATCACTCATAAACTTTGTAAAATAATTCTGTATTCATTACTTTATTAATTGATGAAAGAGCCTTTATATAGCTTTATAAAATCCAAATACAATCTCCCAATCCACGTGTGACTAAACTAAACTACTACAAAAGAGAATAAATTCTCAATCCATGTGGGAATAAACAAATACTAAAAAATCAAAACAAAATAAAACAAAAGAGACTACATAACTACTCGAACCACATGGAGGCAACATATCTTTGCCTTCATTGATACACATGCCAAGGTAGTGGTTAGATGTTTGCATTGGTTCTCTTATTTACTCTTTCTTTCCCATGCGACCTCATAAACTCAAAGACAAATTAAAATCAGTGTTGCATTTTCTAGCAGCAGGGAAACCTGATTCTGGCAATCGCAATAACAGCCTGGTGAAAAAGCAAAGGGAAAACCATTATAGATATATTTGTGGTTTTTTTCCTCACTTCTTCCTAATTTATCTAAGATAAGGTATGATTAGTTTGTGTTCAATCTATTGGATCGAACACACTCTCTATTCTACTGGATTTCACAGTTAATCAGTTATTGGGATTACGTTTTGAATATTATTTTTTTAGGAAACTATTGTACACTGGGATTCAACTGGCGATCACTAGGGAGCAAACTCTAAACCCGACTAGTGACCGTGGTGGCCGAAATTAAATATATTATAAATGTATTGCTAGCGGGGCTCGAAATGATGACTTGGGGAGCACGGCTTTTAACGAACCTAACGCCACCACTCGGCCACATTCGCTGGACAAAAATACTACACAATATGTTTTGCTAGGAATCGAACCCAGGTGTCCACAGCCTCAATTCAAAACCTTAACCACCATGCCACATTGGCGTGTTTATTTTAATCTTTTGATATACTTTAACCGGGGTGATTAACTGATGGTTGTTTTGAAAATTGTCATATTGCCAGTGAAGAAATAAAGACAATATAGTATTTATACATATTAAATACATTTAATTATTATGTACAACTGCCATGTGGTACCTAGGGTTTTTCTGGATTGCCACGACGTTGTGTTCATGTGAGTACAATGTAGTTTTCTATATCATGTTCGATCATGATCAATCTTTTGGATTTATAATGTAATTGGTTTGACGTTCAGTTGACAAGTGGTAGGTGAATTTTAGTTTCGTTGCAGTTAATTATGTAAAGTGCCAAAAAACTTAATTATAATTGGTTTCCAATTGTTGACTGGGGTTAATTCATGGTTTATGCTCCATTTAGCTGTTTATGCTTAAAATTGGCTTCTTTGAAGTCACGTGATATAACTCATATACAACCCATGATGATCCTCATATACAAGCATACATCCACCACTCTCCCCAAGAGAGACAGATTGAAAGAGAGGGAGAGAGGGGAGAGATGCATATATAATTTTTTTAAGCAACACGATCCTGAACAGCTTTTTAGTTCTTTAAAACCTAAAGAGTGATACAACTCCGGTGCGTCTAACGTGTGACTGTCGAGTATCACACAAGTGTCAGTGTTAGCGAGAGGGAGAGCAAAAAAAGAAAAAAAAAACTATAATTTTCTCAGAGCATTGACCACAAAAGAGAACAAGAGTAGAATATTTCAGCCACTTATAGTGATTTTTGAAAAATTAAAAGGGTCTTATAAAAATATTAGAAGATTTGAGGGGATATATGAAAATAAGTAAGATTTTAAGGGGATATATCAAAAGATCCAAAAAAGAAAGGAAAAAAAAAAAGAAAGAATGAATATCAAAATCCAAAAGGCCGTCCAACAATAACAACAAACAAAAGATAAGTCTCTGCCTTTGAGCATTGGAAAACCTAACATCAAAAAATCTAAATAATAAGAAAAAACACAATAAAAATCCTATCTAGAGTTAGTTTTTTGGAGGTTGAGAGAGAGAGAGAGAGAGAGTGAAGAAGAAAGAGGAGAGAATAGGATAAAATAATCCTTTTAAAAATATTAGGGTAGTGAACAAAAAGTTTATTTTCAAATATAATGGTGAGAAAAAACTTAATTTGAGGGGTTAATTTGCAATAATTACTATGATTTGGAGGGTATTTTCTAATAGATCATATTTGGGGGGAATGCATCTAAAAAACGTAGAATAAGGGGAAAAAAATATAGGTTCCAACCATTCACGGGGTCTACTATTAGGAATGAGAATGTGGGCCAAGCCCATGAGCTAATTGGATTGGCCCGAAAAATTTTGATCTGGGGCCTTGCCTAAATGACCACATGTCCAGTGGGGTATGCCTTTTTTTTCTCGAAATATTTTCGGGTCAAGCGGGCGCGTACTCGCAATCCACCCACAGCTCGCCCATATAGTTTGCCCATAAACCGCCTAGAAACCTGCCCTCTCCCCCCTCTCTCTCTCACAGCTCCTCTCTCTTTATGTATACACACACACCCACGCCCGCGCGCCCGCGCCCACACACACACATAGGGGTTACTGTACCTCAGCCGACAGCTGAGAGAGTTTCTCAGCCGACATGACGTGGCTTCATATTAGCCGCAGAGAAGTCAAAAATTTAGGCGGTAAAAGGAGACCCTCAACCACTTTTCCCAATGACTAAAATACCCTCAGTTTCACTTTTACCCTGGTTACAACTGTTCCTCCACTAAAAAAATTACAGATCTGAAAATTTTGAGTTTTTTCAAACAAAAAAAATTACAGATCTTGATTACTAAATTTTAAAAAAATAAATTATTTTAAAAGAATGCAACCATGGTCGCATTAATGTTCAAGTTTTTTTTGAAAGATGTTTTAATCACAATAAAAATCTATTACTGTGACTTGAAACAGCTTATTTTATTTTATTTTTTGGCTTTCTGAAACTGCAATCGAAGTCAAAGTTTCTGAAAAGAAAAATTTTGGATTTAAATTTTTAATATCATTTTCACTTTTTAGATTTATTTTTGTTTTACATTGCGACCTTTGGTCGCAGTGTTGCAGCCTTTTTTTTATTTTTTCGATTAGGATCGCAGTATTTTTTCGACCTTATTAAGCTAAATAGGATACTGCGACGGTGGTCGCAGTCTTATGAAATAAGAGTCGCAATGAATTGAAGCAGTGAGAATAATCTCGTAAGTTAATTAATTAAGATGATTAGAAGATTGCGACTTCAGTCGTAGTTTTATGTAACAGCAGTCTCTTTGAGAATGTTTTGTTTGATAACAATGCGACCTTGATCATAATTTTTTTTATTAAGTAAAATAGAATACTGCGACCATGGTCGCATTCTTATGAAACAAGAGACATAGTCAATTGAAGCAGTGAACAAGGTCTCGAAAGTTAAGTAATTAAGATGGTTCAAAGACTGCGACCGAAGACTGCGACATTGGTCGCAGTCTTATGTAATAGCAGTCTTTTTGAAAAGTTTTGTTTAATAACACTGCGACCTTGGTCGCAGTATTTTATAACTTATTTTTCATTTTTGTGACAAGGTGGCAGTTTTTATTAATAAATTTTAATTGGACTGCGATTTTGGTCTCTGTCTTGTAAAACAAATGGTTTGAAGATGAAATTTCATACTGCGACTATGATCACAAAATTAAATTTTATCTGACAATTTATTATTATGAATGCGACCAAAGTCGCATTCCTGATAAAAAGGACAGCTTTTAAAATATTTTTTTCCTACGACTTCAGTAGCATCTCTGATAGATTGGTTATATATTTATGTATATTTTATTTTGCCTTTCAAATTTTAAATCGAATAGCAAATATTTCCGATGATGAAAAATTTCATATAGGCTTTCCTTTGGAAGAAGAAGAAAAGAAGAATCACAACGAAAATATTGAAGCAGACATCCCGAGGGAACATGAATCTGTCAAAATAGCTGCTGGAGATCTAGATCTGCAACTAAAAATTAACATCTGATCCCGCTCTCATTTTTTTAGAACGACATTCTCTACAAGTCAAATATCTAGATCTGACAGCGTGATGAGACATCGAGAGATAGACATATAAAAGGGGAGAAAAAATAATAATAAAGAATATAAAGCTAATACATCATTATAAGAAAAGACAAACGATAGGGGTTTTTAGTGATTTCAATTATTTTCAAAAGCGGGACGTCATTTTAAATTGTCAAATTATGTGGCTCATAATGTGCCACTTCACCGCAGGCTGAGAGGGACTCTCAGCTGTCGGCTGATATATATATATATATATATATATATATATATATATATATATATATATATATATATATATATATATATATATATATATATATATATATATATATATATATATGAGAAAAATGTATATCAGCCGACGGCTGAGAGACTCTCTCAGCCTGCGGTGACGTGGCACAATATTTGCCACACCACTAAGTTGCGGCTCACTTATTGGAATAAGTTAAATTACTAAATACCCCTTTGTAAAAGGTACTTGCCCCGTTATTGTTTATTATTATTTTTCTCCCTATTTTTTTATCGCTCGTTGTCAGATTTATATTATTGTTTATTATTATTTTTCCCCTATTTTTTTACCGCTCGTTGTCAGATTTAGGTTATTGTTTATTATTATTTTTCTCCCTATTTTTTTACCGCTCGTTGTCAGATTTGGGTTCTCCTTTTCCAGCCTGTCATAAAGTTTTTTCTGAAAATAGCGATTTCCGGATCAGGTTTTTCTCCTTTTTATTTAATATCGACGTTAGAGCAGTCCACTTCCCTTGCCAATTCTGATCGCAGTCGTAAGCGATCTCTATCTCCCGATCTAAATATGGACCATATTGTTGGCCCAAAGGCCTTCCACTCTAGTTTTGATGATGATCAACTCATGTAGTTATGTTTACTAATATTCTTGTGTTTCTAAGTTTCAGATCATTAGCAAGGTATTAGTTTGGGAGATAGCTTCAACAAGGTGTTTGGAAGCTTATCATGGTGATTCCGGTGTCAAAGCTTCAAGATTATACCTTTGCACTTGGAAGATCACGGTTTGGGAGCTAGTCTACTTGAAGATAGAAGATCTACAAGCAAGACTTAGGTATCTAGTTTAGATTATGAGTTTTAGATCCATGTGTAAAGCTTAGTTTAGTTGATATGCTCAAGTGCACAAAACACACACGTTTTATGATTTGGTATTTGGTTTTCATGAATAATAGATCAAAACAAGTTTACATATGTTATATGTATAGTAGATGTTTTCTATTTATACATACATGCTTTAACTTGGTAAACAAACTTATTTTGACATTCCTATTCATGTTTTGGAAAAATCTAGTTTGATAAAAATACAAGTTTTATTTATGATAAAATTGGCAAGACACAAAAATGAATTGATATGATTGATATATGTCTTGAAATTTTTATCACAAGTTTAGTTTTCAAGTAAAATGATAAAACATATTTTTGTGGATTTTTAGAAGTGTTAAAAGATTTTTTACAAATTTTCTATCTCAAAAATCTGCCCTGAAAAACTGTATTTCAGGCAGACCGGTCGACCGGGACAGTCGACCGGCTGCTGTGTCCGGATATGCACAGGCTGTGCATGTCCGTCGGTCGACCGGGTCACGGACCCGGTCGACCGATATAGAGAGTCTGCTCTCTGTATCTTTTCGGTCGACTGGGTCGGTCGACCGATAGAAGGAAACTGTGTTTCCTCCTTGTTGGTCGGTCGACTGGCAGTCGACCGAAGCCCCAACGGTCATATTTTCGACCGTTGCCGGTCGACCGGGCCGGTCGACCGGTGGCTGTCAAAATTGCCACATCAGCCTAACGGCTAGTTTTCTGTTTTGGCCTATATAAACCCCATTCCTTTGGGATTTTGGCTAAGGTTTTTCAAGAGGAAAATTTACAGTTTTCTGAAGAGTTTAAAAGAGTTTTTAAAAGAGTTTAAGTGCTAAAAAGATTTAATCTTTATTTGTTTTGTGTTTTTGGAAAATCAAAGAAAATAGGATTTGGGATATTTGTGTTGATTTTCATTCTATATCTTTTGGCAAGAATTTTCCCAAGTATTTTTCTTTGTTGCTTGTTTCCAAAACACTTAGTTTCCACTTGAGCTATATCTTCTATCCTAAGTTATTAGGATCTTTGTTTTGTGTGGAAAAAGAAAAGAGAAAAAGAAAGAAAAGAGAAGTTTGTGGTTGTGGAACCACTTGTTGTAAACCCTCCTTGCTTTTGTGAATCCCTCTTCGGTAGAGGTGATCGGAGTGGTATTGTGATTGGTTTGTGAGCCTCTTAGGTAGAGGTGGTTGTTGTATTTGGCTACGGGCCGTATCCCTCTTCGGTAGAGGTGGATTGTGTGTTGTATAGCCTCGGTGGCTTTGTAAGGTTGAGAGAGGAGTTTGGTACTCCTATAGTGGATTGGGAAATTCTACACGGTGGTGTAGGCGGGGATGTAGAGCTAGGGGCTCGAACCTCGAAACACATCTTGGTCTTTGCGTTTGATCCAATTTCTCTCAACTCTACTCTTTTTACATTTGTGCAAGCATCATCCATTCATATCATCATATATACTTGCTTGTGTTTTGAGCATTGTTTCATTTTGCCTTGCATATATTTCTATTGCTATTCATCTATACTTGCTTGGCTTAATTGTGTGCATTGTATTGCTATATCTTTGATTGCTTGGATTGCTTGTGTGTGTGCAACACTTATACTCATCCAACAAGAGCTTCATATAGCAACCTCAACCCATTCAAGGGGAATCAAGAGGTGCTTGTCCAGAGCCTCGCAAGGGGAATTCGGCAACACTTGTTGGATTGTACTAAGTGTTCTTGTAAGATTGTTTTAGCTTCCGCATTTAGCACACTTAGTTTGCATTAAGTTCCATAGATTAGCACTTACACCTATTCACCCCCCCTCTAGGTGTACTTTCAATTGGTATCAGAGCTAGTGCTCCTGATATTAGGCTTAACATCCTAGGAGAGAGATCCATTTGCTTGCTAATCTTGTTTGCATAATATTTGTTTGCATACATTTAGTTTGGACCCATGGACTTCATGACCCCACCTAGCTTTGACTCTTCCAACATTGATATTTGGAAGCATAGGATGTCCATGTACTTGAAAACCCTAGGCATACATGCTTATCTTGCCGCTACCAAGAAATGCTATCTTGGTAATGGTGATCATATAGGGGCCAATGCACTAGCCCTTGAGGCTATTAGAAACACTTTGCCTAAAGATTATCTTTTACATGTTTCTAATCTTGATTCCGCTTTTGTAGTGTGGAACAAGTTGACAACCACAACCAACACTCCGAGCTTCAAGTGCAAATCCAAAAGGAAGAGGAATCTAGTGGAGACTCCGAGTCACAATGCTTCATGGTCCAAGGGAATGACTCCCTTGAGGTACAATCGGAACCCCACTTAGATAGCAATGTTGATTGTTCTAGTTCTTCACATGATGATATTGTTGATCCCCATGCTTTAAATGAAGAACTTTCAATTGTATGTGAAAAGCTAATAGAAAAATATAAGCTTTTGAAAAAGAAAAGTCTAGAAATTGAAAATGAAAATAAGGTTTTGCATTCTAGACTTGATGATGTTTTGCAAGAAAAGGTTGAGGTCTATAATGAAAGGGATTCATTAAAATCTCAATTGGATCTTGCACTTAAAGAAAATAACCTTTTAAAATCTAAAAATGATTGCAATGAGGTTTTGAAAAATAATGATGTTTTGTCTTCTAAAGTAGATTTTGTTTTAAAAGACAATGATTCTTTAAAAAGAGAAATTGAGTTTATTTCAAAAGAATTAGAAATTTGTTTGAATAAGAATAATTCTTTGAAAAATGATATGTCTTCTCATGTTTGCCATGCTAGGGTAGTATCACACACTTCACCTATTGCATGCCACACTTCTTCTTTGATTAACAATGAAATATCCATGCTTAAGAAGAGTGTAGATTGTTTGGGCTCCACTTTGAGCCAATGTGTAGAAGGGCATACACGCTTGGAATCTTTGCTTCGAAAGAAACAAGTTCCATCTTTCCATGCACACCCTCCACGGCATACACATGCTCCTCACGGACACCATCAACACATGTATGCTCATGTGTACACTTGTACACATTGTGGTCGTAAGGGCCACCTTGCTAAATTTTGTTTTGATAGATTACATGTCAATAATTTAGCAAATAAAAGAATTTTGTTTGGGTTAGAGAAGGGACTAACCCCCATGGACCCAAAAGACAATGGGTACCAAAGACCACCCTCCTATTGTTTTTGATGTAGGTGTGGGCTCTCACATGACGTGAGAGTGATGACACCTTGGAGTGGATGTGTTCCATGCTTAAAGAATATTTTTTTGGATGCATCACTTTCAAGGGAGAAGATTTGGTGGAAAGGACCACCATGTTTTGGAGACAAGGAAAGTTGCCTTCTAAGGCTTTGGTAACAATTCCTAACTCCTTATTATTGTTTACATGTTCATATCATTTGTTTTATAGCATGTCATTGTTTAATGTTCACTATGTTATATCATGTTCATTAGATTAGTGATATACATGCTTAGTTGTTTAGAGACACCCATGCTCAATATAGATTTATATTTGTGTGATCTCACTTTTGATCTAATATGTATATCCTAGATCTAATGCATATGCATATACATATTGATCATATGAACGTTTGTTTCATGTTTTAGTTGTATCATGTTGTTTTATATGTGTTTTGTGCTTCATGTGGTATATACATGTTTAAATGTAGATTTTATCAAAACTTGCATGTATACATGTACACTTAGTGAGAACAAATTGACTTATATATGTTTTGCCCTTCATGCTCATTTGTACCCACTATGTGCACAAGTATAGGCTAGTTTTGATGATTCCTTTATTTATACTTGTCATACCTATTTTTATGATTCTACTTCATGTATATGTATTTTAAATTCAAACCTAATAAATATACATGTATACCCATGAGTCTTTTGCCTTCAATGCAAATATTTTTAATAGACTCGTTTATGGTTGGGATATGTATGCATATTGTTAGATTTGGATGGATCATACATATACCTAGAAGTTGGTTCACAAAATAAAAGAATTTTGATGAATTTATGTGTTTTGTTTTAACAAAATGATATTCGTGTTTGTCTTGTGCTTAATGATTTGATTACTTGTTTAAGTATTAGTCTTCATTAAGACTAGCTATATACCTATACATATAGTGGGACACAAATAAATCTATATATGATTGGGTTGAATGCTTATTTGTTCCCATTAGTTGTATGAGTATAGTCTAGTTTTGATGATTCATATATTTTAGACTTGTATTCATATTTTTTAATTTATATGAGTTTTAATTTCGTGTATATGTTTATTTTGCCAAAACATTAAGATATACATGTATAATCCTTGAGTCTTTTGCCCTTCATGCAAATCCTTATATATGGACTCAATTGTGTTTAGGATATGTATGTATACTTATTGTGTTGACAATTTATACATATACCTTGAAATGAAATTAGTTAATGAAAATTGGTTTTTCGTGTTTTCATATTTAAGTTTTACTTCATGTATATGTCCATCCAGTTCAAACTAATCCTATACATATACATTCCTTTTTGAGCCACGTGCCTTCATGCATATACTTTGTGGACTCGTTTGTATTTTGGATATGTATGTATACCTTAGTTTATACTAGACATACATATGCCTTGAAGATTAAGTAGTTCTATGATCTTTTGTTTTAGATAAGTATTATTGTTTAAAGGAATTAAAAGAGCTTAATGAAATATTTTTCATAATTGATTTTCACATGTTAGTTATACACTCGTAATTACTACCTTACTCATGTTTTGTTTCTCATGAGTTATGCTTTATTGATTAGAGTGAATGATTATTATGTGATTTTCATTTCTATGAAAAATAATCTTGTTTTATTCCTTGCTTGAAGGATTTCGTACTAGTTTACAAAACTTTCCATTTTTAACTAGTTCGAATTCTTCTTTGTAATATGAGATATACCATGCTTGTTATTTTAATTGGTATCATTGAACTCTTTCAATTGGTGTCAATTTGATCTTCTTGTATACTCATATAAGTTTTGTATATGTATGCTTACTCTTTCAAGAATATCAATGTCAATTGGTATCTAATTTTCATACATATATTTTTGTTTATGCTAGTGCTTGAGTTTCAATTGTGTTTAAATTGATTACTTTAAATTGGTATCAAGACTATGCATTATTTTAGTTGGTATTTCATAAAGGGGGAGAAAATTTGATGTTGTCTTTTCAATTGGGATTTGACTCTCACTCCCTTGCTTTGTGTTAAAATTGAAACTATATTTTAACATTATTGATCTCAAAAGTTTTCAAATTGGTATCAGGTGTTTAAAAGAACATATTTCTCTTAATGATGTCAAGATGTTTATGTTGAGTATTTTTAATTGGTATTTCAAAATTTTGTTTTTATGAAAGTTTCAATAGTTTTGACTTACATTGCCTATATGTGTATAGATTCATGTTGAGTGTATCCTATATTGAGGAGCTTGACAACTCTTCTTTATGAGATACACGTGTGTAAGGAGAGCTTCACATCTCTTTTTATGCATTACGTATTTTGTGTTATGTGAATTAGGGCGTGTCTTCCTTTCTTCATGTAATTCATATATGTAGGGAAGCTAACTTAACGTCTTCCTCTTCATGAATGTCTATCTCACATACGATTTATTGATCCATGTTGAATTTCTATTGGTATCTAGATGCACTTCATTGACATATTTTTAATTGATATCAATGTTTTGATGTTTAACCCTTTATTGGTTCTTGATTTAGAACAAAAAGGGGGAGAATAATTTGTTTTTATAATTTTACCCCTTTATTGATGATTGACAAAAAGGGGGAGAAGAATTTGGCTTTTATATGCATGTATTTGTTTTAATAAGTTTTATTAAGAATGTGTTGTTTATGTTATTGGTATCTAGAGCTTAGAGTTTGTCTTACTTCATTGGTATCTAGAGCTATAACATGTTTATATGTTTAATATTTTTTATTTTTTTATGCATGAGTTAAGGGGGAGCTTCTTTGAAGCTTAACTTTAATCCATGCATATATAACTCCATGAGTTTTGTCATCATCAAAAAGGGGGAGATTGTTGGCCCAAAGGCCTTCCACTCTAGTTTTGATGATGATCAACTCATGTAGTTATGTTTACTAATATTCTTGTGTTTCTAAGTTTCAGATCATTAGCAAGGTATTAGTTTGGGAGATAGCTTCAACAAGGTGTTTGGAAGCTTATCATGGTGATTCCGGTGTCAAAGCTTCAAGATTATACCTTTGCACTTGGAAGATCACGGTTTGGGAGCTAGTCTACTTGAAGATAGAAGATCTACAAGCAAGACTTAGGTATCTAGTTTAGATTATGAGTTTTAGATCCATGTGTAAAGCTTAGTTTAGTTGATATGCTCAAGTGCACAAAACACACACGTTTTATGATTTGGTATTTGGTTTTCATGAATAATAGATCAAAACAAGTTTACATATGTTATATGTATAGTAGATGTTTTCTATTTATACATACATGCTTTAACTTGGTAAACAAACTTATTTTGACATTCCTATTCATGTTTTGGAAAAATCTAGTTTGATAAAAATACAAGTTTTATTTATGATAAAATTGGCAAGACACAAAAATGAATTGATATGATTGATATATGTCTTGAAATTTTATCACAAGTTTAGTTTTCAAGTAAAATGATAAAACATATTTTTGTGGATTTTTTAGAAGTGTTAAAAGATTTTTTACAAATTTTCTATCTCAAAAATCTGCCCTGAAAAACTGTATTTCAGGCAGACCGGTCGACCGGGACAGTCGACCGGCTGCTGTGTCCGGATATGCACAGGCTGTGCATGTCCGTCGGTCGACCGGGTCACGGACCCAGTCGACCGATATAGAGAGTCTGCTCTCTGTATCTTTTCGGTCGACTGGGTCGGTCGACCGATAGAAGGAAACTGTGTTTCCTCCTTGTTGGTCGGTCGACTGGCAGTCGACCGAAGCCCCAACGGTCATATTTTCGACCGTTGCCGGTCGACCGGGGCCGGTCGACCGGTGGCTGTCAAAATTGCCACATCAGCCTAACGGCTAGTTTTCTGTTTTGGCCTATATAAACCCCATTCCTTTGGGATTTTGGCTAAGGTTTTTCAAGAGGAAAATTTACAGTTTTCTGAAGAGTTTAAAAGAGTTTTTAAAAGAGTTTAAGTGCTAAAAAGATTTAATCTTTATTTGTTTTGTGTTTTGGAAAATCAAAGAAAATAGGATTTGGGATATTTGTGTTGATTTTCATTCTATATCTTTTGGCAAGAATTTTCCCAAGTATTTTTCTTTGTTGCTTGTTTCCAAAACACTTAGTTTCCACTTGAGCTATATCTTCTATCCTAAGTTATTAGGATCTTTGTTTTGTGTGGAAAAAGAAAAGAGAAAAAGAAAGAAAAGAGAAGTTTGTGGTTGTGGAACCACTTGTTGTAAACCCTCCTTGCTTTTGTGAATCCCTCTTCGGTAGAGGTGATCGGAGTGGTATTGTGATTGGTTTGTGAGCCTCTTAGGTAGAGGTGGTTGTTGTATTTGGCTACGGGCCGTATCCCTCTTCGGTAGAGGTGGATTGTGTGTTGTATAGCCTCGGTGGCTTTGTAAGGTTGAGAGAGGAGTTTGGTACTCCTATAGTGGATTGGGAAATCCTACACGGTGGTGTAGGCGGGGATGTAGAGCTAGGGGCTCGAACCTCGAAACACATCTTGGTCTTTGCGTTTGATCCAATTTCTCTCAACTCTACTCTTTTTACATTTGTGCAAGCATCATCCATTCATATCATCATATATACTTGCTTGTGTTTTGAGCATTGTTTCATTTTGCCTTGCATATATTTCTATTGCTATTCATCTATACTTGCTTGGCTTAATTGTGTGCATTGTATTGCTATATCTTTGATTGCTTGGATTGCTTGTGTGTGTGCAACACTTATACTCATCCAACAAGAGCTTCATATAGCAACCTCAACCCATTCAAGGGGAATCAAGAGGTGCTTGTCCAGAGCCTCGCAAGGGGAATTCGGCAACACTTGTTGGATTGTACTAAGTGTTCTTGTAAGATTGTTTTAGCTTCCGCATTTAGCACACTTAGTTTGCATTAAGTTCCATAGATTAGCACTTACACCTATTCACCCCCCCTCTAGGTGTACTTTCACATATATCATCTGGTTCAACTTTCTCTCAGAATATTGAAAGTATTGAAGGGTTGACATCTTTGCATGCAGATCAAGAGGTTTTTATTTTGTCAATTTTTTCTCGCAATTTCTTAAATGTAGAAGATTTCTCTGTAGCGTATATGAAACTGCGACCTATATTTCGTTTTACAGAACAAAATAATCACTTGTTCTAAAGTTTAAGAACTACGACCACGGTCGCAGTTTGATTTTAAAACAATCTACTACTGTAAAAGCTATTTTTGTAACTGCGACCTAAGTCGCAGTCCTTATTTTTATAATTCTTACACGTGTCAATGTCAATTATATCTAGTTTATACACTAAATCTTAAGAACGTGACTTAAGGTCGCAGTATATATTAATGAGAGAGTTGCACAGTTATTATTCAACTTTTAAAAAATCTGCTCATATGAAAGACTGTGACTACGATCGCAGTCTGTTAATAAGAAGTTATAGATTTGTTTACATCTGCGACCTTGGTCGCAGTTTTAGTAATTACAGTTCAGACGTGTGATATTCAGTTATTTTTTTATGTAGTTCGTCAATTTGTTTTGTAGGATCTAAATGCACATGGAAAAATGTCTGGAAGCTCAAATATTTTTGTAGGGAAACAGTTTTTCACGGATCTGGAGGCATACAATTTCTACAATTCTTATGCAAGGAACAGAGGTTTCAGCGTGAGAAGAAAAGAAATAGATAAGTCACGGAGGCCTCCTCATGAAGTTATTTGAAGAAAATTTTGTTGCAACAAGGAGGGTGTGAAGAAGTTGTGTGACAAAAGACAAGATGGTTACAGTCCACCGTCGAATTGACACTATAGTAGCGTGTCCTACTGAGATGCATGTTCGTCTTCGTTTTTATTTGACAGAAGATATTGGGTTGTCACCAAGTTTGTTGATTCTCATTCACATGAATTGTCAAGCCCAGATAAGGTACATCACCATTACTCTCACCAGACACATCGATCAAAGATTAATATAAGCATTATGAGCAATTTAGTTGATGTAGGAATTCACCCTTCAAATATTTCCCGTGTTGTCAATGCAATGAGCCACGGAGAAGGTTGTGAAGAAGTAAACTCGCAACAAGTTATTGATTTTACTCGTCAACGTAGAAATAACATTGGCTATGAGTTTATTGCGATCATCAAATATTTCCAAGAGAAAGCCGAGTCCGATCCAGAATTTTTCTTCGCAAGTGAAGTTGAAAATGCGAGCACACTTAGAAGCATTTTTTGGGCTGATGGAAGAGTTATTTCCTCATATTTGAGGTTCTGTGATGTGATCGTTTTTGACACAACATACAGGACTAATCACTTGAGCTTGCCATTTGCTCCATTCACTGGAGTAATCATCATCGGCAGTCAATTTTGTTTGGCTGTGCATTGCTTGCGGATGAGCAGAGGGATACATTTGTGTGGCTATTCAAAAAATGGCTCAAGTGCATGCATGGAGTTGCACCGAAGTTGATTATTACTGATCAGGATGCCCAGATCGGTGATGCCATCAAGACGATTTTTCCAACTACTTGGCATCGGTACTATTTCTAGCATGTACGAAAATATATTGTTGAGCAACAAATCCCGATGACGAACAAGTATGGAGAAGATATGGTCTCTGATTTCCATCATTGGTTCACCTCCCGTGATATAAGCACATGCGAGGAGCGATGGCGACTGATGAATGAAAAATATCATTTAGAAGAATAAGAAGACAGTTGGTTGTTGAAGATGCACAAACTGCGTGGATACTGAGTTAATGCATATTTCAAGGATGTTTTCTGTGCTGGAATGACAACCAGCCAGAGATCTGAGAGTATTAATTCTTTCTTTGATGGTTTTGTGAATGCAAACACGAAACTAGTGGAATTTGTACACCAATATGATAAAGTTGTTGCTACCCGTCGTAATTCTGAATCTCAACAAGACTTTCGGGGTTTGAATTCTGTGCCCAACTGTACATCGAATTCATATGAGATACATGTTTCGAAGCTGTATGCCCCGAAGATTTTTCAGTTGTTCCAAAAGGAATGGGCAGTTGTAACGACACTCTTTTCAGAAGAGTTAGAATACGATGGACCTGGATCAAAATATCTGTTGGTGATTTTTCAGAATCAAAAGACAGTTGGGAAAAGGTCAGTTATGAGAAGCCTGATGAAGTTGATATGTCTTGTAGTTGCTCATTATTCGAAACAGAGGGTATCCTTTGTAGACATATTCTGTGTATTTTGTGACGCAATCACGTTACACATATACAGAATCATATATACTTCAGAGATGGAGGTTGGATGCTCGTTACAAAAATGTTGTAATTGAAAATAGCATTAGGCCTTTTCCTAGTCAAGGCGCTCCAGGGATGGCTAGACTGTGGACACTTCGATCCAAATTTAATGCAATTCTTAAAATGGTCGCGGATTCTGATATCCATCTTTCAAAGTTGGACACAATTTGGAAAGATTTGCTGAAGAAACCAGTAATGAATACAAAGGCATGTCAGTAAATTATCAATCATCACAGTCTAAAACTAATATTTGTTCCAGTGGATCCGTCGTTGTTCTGCGAGATGGTTAAGAATTGACTATACGCGATCCGATTGGTCCTGTACCAACCAAGGGAAGGCCTAGAGCTGCATCCAGGCTTTAGTCTGGTTTTGAAGATTTTCTATCTCAGAAGGAAGTGAAGCATCGAAGATGTGGAAACTATCAAGAGCTGGGCCATTACAATACTGGTTGTCCATTATTGGTATTAAATTAAACCTGTTATATAAATCTTTCTAAAGTTTTATGTTTCAAATTCTTACTTTTCCTTTTTAATTGCAGAAGAAGTAGTTTCATGTTGTGTCTACCTAGAATGAATAAAGTGTTCATTTTGACAGCTTCAGTCATCAACTGCGACCATGGTCGCATAGCGAAGTAAGATTCATGTCGCATACTGCGACCTGCGTGTCATTATAAGTAGATTTTATATCCTTTTTCACATCTATTGTACTTTTTGTAAGTAGTTGTACTTTAGAGTTTCACTGTAACAATGTTGGCCTATATAGTTTACCTTTTAGTTCATTGAACATAGACAGCGACTTTGGTCGCAAATATAAACAATGCATGGGGATAATCGCGACCATGGTCGCAATGTTTCATTGCACGGGAAATTAGTTTGTTGCTTTTCAACTGTCCCCCGTCTTTGATATTATTATAACATTTGAATATAGTGAAATTTTCCGCTCAAAATCCATTTCGACAATTTTGCCCTATGTCGTGCTTTAGTCCACTGAACATAAAGTAACACTGCGACCATGGTCGCATTCATATTTGCTCATTTGAATGTCGACTTTCTCGATGCCTACACCAGTTTCATAACTGCGACCAGAGTCGTAGTTGGCTCACGTTATTTTTTTTGACGGCGACAATAGTCGCAATGTATCCCTTTTTATTTAATTTTAACATCCATTTCGACAATTTTGCCCTATGTCATGCTTTAGTCCACTGAACATAAAGTAACACCGCGACCATGGTCGCAGTCATATTTGCCCATTTGAATGTCGACTTTCTCGATGTCTACACCAGTTTCATAACTGTGACCAGAGTCGCAGTTGGCTCACGTTATTTTTTTTAACTGCGACAATAGTCGCAGTGTATCCCTTTTTATTTAATTTTAACATCCATTTCGACAATTTTGCCCTATGTCGTGCTTTAGTCCACTGAACATAAAGTAACACTGCGACCATGGTCGCAGTTCATACTTGTCAATGAACTTAGAACTTCGACAATTTCGACAATAAATGGAATAGAACTTGGCACCGTAGTTTTATGTTGCGTCAACCACATGAATAAAATTAGTGAAAAAGGTATAGCAGTTGAACCAAGATTAAGTAATAAAAATTATAATTCACACAGTTAACATTACAAAACATGCTTATATATTTATAAAAATCAAAATACAAATTTAAAAGTGCTAATCTACTCGTCCTCGTCATTACCATTATAATCAGATTCGTCCTCTATATTATGACTGTGTTCGTCTTCCGTATCGTTTCCCTCCTCTTCCTCCTCTTTACCAACAATCTCCTCTTCGCTTTCTTCCTCTTCATAGCAGTATTTCGGTTCATCAATGAACTCTCAGAACGGATCGTCTGTATCAAGCTCATCCTCTGTCCCGTAGCGAGGGATCGATTCGGAACTATACATCCAATCATCATTAGATGATGGCTTCTTTCCGATGAAGATGGGGAGAAGACATTTTTGAATCTTTTTCCGAATATTGAAAGAGACGAATTTCAGCAAAACCTATTTAATATGTTTGTAATCCTCTAATGATGACCCTTTATATATTCTTAATCCCGAAATTCTAAAAGGTTTATGCTCTCAAACGACGTGAATATGTCCCAAATTTATTTTCTGCCTTTTTTCATAAATTGTATACTTTCCAGGTGACTGTTCAGTTTCAAAAACAGTTAAAAAGTTAATATATTATTACATGAAGTTACTTTGTACTTTGAACACGTGAAGATTATTATTTTTTAATTTCTTATGGTAGAAAAAGACAAGGAGGATTATGTTTACGTTTGATTAGATTAATGAAGTTAATAAAATTAAAACATATATAAAGGGCTATGTGTATAAAAACTTTGGTGTCCCAATTATGACAATGCGACCACGGTCGCAGTGCGATCTGATATATGATTCAATAACTGCGACCGCGATCGCTGTCTCGATTACATTATCGCAATATAAGCAAACGATGCAACTCCAAGGTCATGACTGAACTTTGGTCGCAGTACAAATTCTAAAACTCATATTTGTTTCTAATATCAATGCGAATTAGTAACATGCACTGTATAACAGCAGTAAAATAAAAATAAAGAAATCTCAGTGGATTGTATAACAAATGAATAAAAATGTTTATAAATTAAATTAATAAAACTACCATACCAGTTTTACATCTATTGTTACATTTATCAAAAAAAATGAGGTACATCAATGAATTAACAATATTATAATTAAAAAATTATTTCAATTGTCAGTTTTCAAATACCATTCTTCTTATAATTTCTATTTCTTCATCCCAACTTTTCTCTCTATCTGCGAGTATCATGTATGCAAGCTCGCTTCTTAGTCTCTGTACATCGGCAGTCGTCACAGTATCAATAACTGATGGACTACCAAATGCTATACTTTTATATACTTGCATACATATACATCGCAATCAACACTGAAAATTGTACAGAGAAATCATTAAATGAAATTAGATTTTTATACTCAAAAAAAGCAGAAAATATGTTAGGTAAATGTCACAAAAAAATACAGGTTGCTTGTTGGAGGCATCTTGCGTATTTTATATATGTTTTTTCATTAATTTATTGAAGTCAATTTCAAAAATCTGTAATAACCTTTCTTTCTGCAATGTCAATAGAAAAAAATATCAATATTAATCAAATTAAATGCAAGTATTCAGTAATCGCAATATAAAAAATCAACTCACCATTGTTCTTGCATCTGTTTGATAAAGTTTTAATATACTACTTGATTTTTCAGCTGGGACCAAAGAGTTGTAAAAAATCCACTCTTGTGTATGACAATCAAATACTAACAAGGTCAGTGAAATCCGGGTTCTTGGCACTGTGTTGTGATTGATCGGGAAGAACATGTACTGCACATCAATTGTCCAGTTTTTAACAACTGCTTGATGAAATAATCTTCAAGATCTCTGCTTTTAGATACAACACCGTGCTGTGAACAACAAAATTAAATTCAAATTGAATTCAAAGTATAAAAAATAATATGAAAACCAGATGTTATTCTGACAAGACAACAGACTGCGATCTTGGTCGCAGTGTTTTTTAGTTAATATACTTTACGATGCCTTGATCGCCATCATCAGTATCCATGTTTAATTTTTAAGGATTCCCTAGCAACCCGTCTGTTACATTAACATGCACTGCGACCAAGGTCGTAGTGTTGTTATTGACTAAGACTGTCGCCTACAACTGTGACCAAGGTCGCAACCTTCATTACTCAATTGATATTCGTAGGATTAATAATATCCTCGACTGCGACCTAGGTCGCAGTACATCGTTATGCCTTATCGGCAGTAAAGGCGACTAGTAGAATATTTAACCTTCAAAAATTTAATTTACTAAATTAATTAGAAAATTGATATTTCAATTAACTGTAAAGGAGAAAATAGATGTTACCCAAGGTTCGCTTCGAAAGAATATATTTTTAATCCTCCTCTTTTCTCTAGATGCTTCATGTAGAAATGAATTATATTGACATCTAAATCTCTACTGAACATCAGGTCCTCAATGTCATTTTTTGCAACAATTATTCCGTTGTCAGTATCCTGATATGCAGTAGAACTGCAAGAAAAAGAAAAAGTTAATAATTATATTGTTCTAATATAAATATCTAATTTTCTTTTAATATGATTTTACATAAAATTAATTAACTTACTCAGAGAAGGCCTTGTCCAAAATTTTTTGATGAGAGCTTGTTGATGTAGCTGCAGAATTCTGTAAGCAGTGATTTCAGTCAATTCCCTGGTTGTTGGCTGAGTGTCTGAAATTTGTTTGTGGCCGAAACCAGTGGCAGAAGTCTGAGCCGCAGGCTATGGAAGAGGATCTTCATTAATTTCTTTCTTTGTTTTGGATAAACGAAGTCGGAGTCATCGCGATCTCTTTCAGCGTGCTTGCGTTCTTTGACTCCCCTTTCTATCGTTCCTTAAGAGTAATTCAAAACTTTTCTTTTAAGGATTGCTTCGAGCCGGAGTCTGTTCTTGAATTTTTTTCTTCAGACGCTCTGTCTTTTTAGAGTTCAAGTATCTGTTGAGTTATATTAAAGAAAAAGTGGGAAAATCTTCCCCAGTAATATTTACTTAAATTCAGAACCCTTGATTTCCTCCTCTTCCATTTTTTTTCTTCTGCTCTTCTTCCTGCTTCTCCATCTGCTCCCTCATCCTTTTTGCTTCTTCTCCTCTTCCCCTTCCTTCTTCTCTCCTCTTCTTTCATCCTCTCCTTATTCTCTTCCACCTCTTTCTTCCTTTTCTCCTCAAGAATTTTACAATTTTTCTCCTCCTGCGCCCTCAGCTACCTCTTCTTCTCCTCCTCTCCTTTCTCCTCTTTGTAAATCACCTAGAGGGGGGGTGAATAGATGATAATGCTAATCTAGAATCTAAGTGCGCTAAATGCGGAAGCTAAAGCAAATTTTGCAACACATTTAATACAACACACAAGTGTAGCCGAATTCTCCGTGAAGGGCTCTGGACTAACTCCTCTTGATTCCCCTAGATATGAGTTGAGGTGCTATGTGAAGCTCTTGTGGTTAAGTACAAGTGAGGCACATACAAACAACCAAGCATATAAAGGATATAGACAATATGAAATATGCAAGGCACAAATGCAAGCAATAAGATATGAATGAATGATGCTTTGCACAAAGTAAAGAGAGAGAGTTAGAGAGACAATGGATCAAACGCAAAGGCCTAAATATGTTTCGAGGTTCGAGCACCTTGCTCTACATCCCCGCCTACACCACGTGTAGGATTTCCAATCCACTATCTCCCACCGAGGGAACCTTCACCGAGAAGGATTTGTTACAACTCTAGGAGTACCAAACTCCTCTCTCAAACAACCACCTCACAACCGAGGGGTAGGCCCTTAGCCAAACAACCAACACCTCTACTAAGAAGGTTACAACAACCAAGCTCCACCTCACACAAGAGGGAGCAAACACCAATCTCCACCTCTACCAAAGAGGGAGCAAACAACAACCCAATACAACAACCTCAACCTCTACCAAGAGGGAGCAACCAACAAATGAGGGTTTTTACAACAAGTGGTATATCACAACCACAAACCTCTCCTTTCCACAAAACAAGGATCCTAAATAGATTAGGATAGAAGATATAGCTCAAGTGTGGAATCAAGGTGTTTTGATCAAAGAAAATCTCTTGAGAAAATACCAAATTGATATAGAAATGAAGAACAAGAAACTAATTCCCAAAAACTTGTTTTCTTTGAAAATAACAAAACCCTTAAAAACAAACAAGATGAATCTTTTTGCTCTTTAAAACTCTTTTAAAAACTTCTTTTTAAAACCAGAGAGTAGGGAAAAATTAGCTCAGAAAATCTTCACAAAAACCATAAAGAAATGGGGTTTTATAGCCCCAACAGAAAACTAGCCGTTAGGCTGATCTGGTAGCCTGACAGGCTTGCGGTCGGCCGGCCGGCCGACCGCCAACGGTCAGAAATATGACCGTTGGGGCATTCGATCGACCGCACGGCCGACCGCCCAGATACAGAGAGCAGACTTCTCTGCTCCGGTCGGCCGCTCGGTCGACCGCCCAGATACAGAGAGCAAGGCTCTCTGATCCGGTCGGCCGACCGGTCCTGTGTCTGCCAGACGTGCACAAGGCTGTGCACGTCGGTCGACCGCAACGGTCGACCGGCCCATGGTGCGGTCGACCGTAAGTCGACCGACCTGGCCTGTCAGCCACAGTCTGGGTCAGAAACTGGGTCAGAAAAAAAACATGTTAAAATATTTCTAAAAATTCTTTTAACTCTTCTAAAAATCCCAAAATAGTTTTATCATTTTGCATTGATATATAAACTTGTGATAAATATTTTAACTCAAATATCAAGCATATGAAACCATTTTTGTGTTTTAACATTTTACCAAAACCAAAACTTGTATTTTATCAAACTTGACTTTTTCAATACATGAATAGGAAAGTCAAAATAAGTTTGTCTAAGAAGTTTAGCATGCATGTATAGAATGACTCTATTATACATAAACCAATTAAACTTGTTTTGATCTACTATTCATGAAAACCAAATCAAAACATAAATCTTATGTGTGTTGTGAACTTGAGCATATCAACTATACTAAGCTTTACAAATGGATCTAAACACACTAAACTATGGATACCTAAGTCTTCTTGACAATCTTCATCTTCAAGTCGACTCGGTCCAAACACTGTGATTCAACGAGCATGGCTAAGTATCATCTTGACGCTCGGGCTCGGGAATCACCAAGTGAAGGCTTCCAAACTCCTCTTTTGAAGCAATCACCAACTAATATCTTGATTAATGATCTGTAACTAAAATCACAAGATTATTAGTAAACATAACTACATGAGTTAATCATCATCAAACTAGGGTGGAAGGCCTTCGGGCCAACACTCTTCTCCTCTTGCTCCTCCTCTTCCCTCCTCCTCTTCTCCTTCTCCTGCTCCTCCTCTTCCTTCCTCCTCTTCTCCTTCTCCTTCTCCTCTCTTCCCTCCTCCTCTTCCCTCCTCCTCCTCTTCCCTCCTTCTCTTCTCTTTCTCCTTCTCCTTCGCAGCATGGCTGCTCTCAGCAGCTCTTCTTCTTCTTCTTTCACTTTTAATTTCCTTTGCTGCTTTTTTAATTTTCTCCTTCTCTTCTCTCTCTTCTTTTTCTTTAATTCAGCCTTGAGTGTTTTCTCAGTCTCCATTTTTTCAATTTTTCTTTCTAGCTGATAAACATATGCTCTCAAGTACTGATTTTCATTCCTCAAAAGTTCAATTTCTTCAGCTTGTTCATCCTGTGGTGCTGGCAAATAACCTGCAATAGTTGGTTCTTATTCACGTTCGTTCCTCAACTATTTCGGTCGGTTCTGGTTCTGTTTCCGCGGGGATGTTAGCTTCATTATGTGTATCTTCTTCTGCTTCTACCTCTCCTCCTTCAACATGAAGACCAATCATATTCTTTCATCATTAGAAATGTGGCCATCCGACACAAAATCTGAAATAAAAAAAAAACTGAAATCTTATAGAAATCTTATAGTTGTACCGCAGATGAATGAAACATTTACTAGAATAGCTAACAAGAAACTGCGACCTAGGTCGCAGTTATAAGCATAAATCAGACAAATAAATCCTTGCTGCGACTATGGTCGCAGCACATATCAATGAAATAAATATAACTGCGACCATGGTCGCAGTTATTTACAATGACTTATCAAGGAAATGCGACCATGGTCGCACACCATTGTGCTGCACATAAATTGAACTGCGACCGAGGTCGCACTCCATTTTTAATGTATAAAATTTTAATCAACAGTGTATGGTCGCTAACATTTAAAAACTTACGATATGTGCGTCAAGCTCGTTTAGATCAAGTTCAAGTAGAGCTCTGCTAATGTTTTGAAGGTCCCATTACTGCCCGTGGGGTTTTATCCTCCAAACCAGACCTCGGCTCAAAAATAAGAGCCCTTTCACAGAGCCAATACTACAAATTGCATAATTACATTAGTTTACACAAATATTCACAATATATAAGGAAATTTCATACAATGTTTGCAAAATATGATATTCATACTTACAATAATTTGCACGGAGCATCCTTGCAGCTCGTACGTGTGGTGTGCTGAAGATGTCCATTGACTCAATCAGAAATTGCCAAACAGCTTAGCCTAGCATATTGTCCTCATCAGCTGCATATTGGCAATCTGTTCTATAATATACCACGTCACCGTGCATTTACTGTCAGAAAAGAATAGAGTGGCCGACATATATAGGATGATTATTGTCGTAAAGTCTTGAGCTGCAAGCCTTTGTCTGTCTCTTATAATTTCTTTTAAAGTCACTTGCTGCTCAAGCTGTTCATCCTTGGTCACATCTAATTCACTCCTCCTTTTCTTGACTAAAAGATCATCTAAAGCTTCTTCAATGGATACTTTCGTGATCTTCTTTATATTAGAGAAATAATATTTTATAACTCCTCTGTCCTTCACTGTACATGTCTTATTCATAATAAAATCCGCCCCATTGATAGGTAGACTAAAAGTTATGGCAACGTCCTCCACTGTTAACTCAATTTGTTTGCCCCAATTCTAAAGGTCCTTGTATCCCTATCATACTGGTTTATAATTCTCAGTACACTGATGTTTGATTTTAGACCTTTTTCACCTCCAATTCTTCATTGTAGAAGGCCATGAAGATTGGGCCAAACGAGGTCTTCTTCATCGCATCTATGAAATCGCCCTGAATGTGCTTTTTGAATTTTCTAATGAATTCGCACATAGGCTTTAGGCTTGATCTCAGAGGACGAACCTTCACTTGTTGTTTACCTATAGATGAACAAACATTAAAAACATTAGTTTAATGTTTATTTAAAAAAAATAAAAGAAAATAAGACTGCGACCTTGGTCGCAACAGAATTTAATAAATTATAATTCACTACGATCTAGGTCGATTGATATTTTACACTACGACTCCGGTTGCAATTTTCTAATTAACAAAATAATTCACCAAATATATCGCTGTGTAAATATTAGTGGCCAATTAATCCACTTTAGTAGAATATAATACATTGCGACCAAAGTCGCACTGCAATTTGTAATAAATCTAAAAAATTTAGCATGAGGAGACCTTTGTATCATCATCATACAGCGACCAAGGTCGCAATATTCAATCACGGTAACCTAGGTAACAGACTGCGACCATACCCCCAACAAGGAGCTATTGAACGGCAACATTGCGACATCTCAAAAATTTTTAAAACTCTGCGACCAAGGTCGCATACATCTCGAAGGCTAATTCAAACAATTGCGACCCAGGTCGTCATAAAAGGGAATGAAAAAAAAAAATTTTTAAAACTCTGCGACCAAGGTCGCATACATCTAAAAGGCTAATTCAAACAACTGCGACCCAGGTCGTCAAAAAAGGGAAGAAAAAATAAATAATTTTTAAAAGTATGCGACCAAGGTCGCATACAACTAAAACGCTAATTGAAACAACTGCGGACCCAGGTCGACAGAAAAAGGAAGGAAAAAAAAAATAATTTTTAAAACTCTGCGACTAAGGTCGGATACATCTACAACGCTAATTGAAACATCTGCGACCCAGGTCGACAGAAAAGGTAATGAAAAATTAAATTTTTTTAAAACGCTACGACCAAGGTATAGCATACATCTACAACGCTAATTCAAACAACTGCGGCCCATGTTAAAAAAACTAGAAAAAAATTGGACCTTTGTTGCTGTATTACAAAATTTATAAATTTAAAAAGTGATTCATGATCGCAAGTTTGCGAATCTCTCTCTTATTTGCGACCATGATCGCAAGTTTTTCAAAAAAAACTGAAAGAAATGGAATCAAATCTGAAAAAAAATATAACTATTAAAATTTACAAACCCTAAAAAAATTTGCTTTTTTTTTCCCTATTACCTTTTCCGCAGATGATTTCTTCGACGCCATATGTAGCAAATATATTTTTAAAAAACTCAGAAATATTGTGAAATAATAGTACTAATCTCTTCAGAATGATTAACTGAAAATTTAGATCTGTAAAGTTTTTTGAAAGGAAATGTTTTATATACAGTAAAAAGTTGTGAGGGAGGGTATTTTCGTCAAAGCCACTGTTGAAGTGACTGATAGTAAGTCGGGCGGGAATTCTTTGGTCTTTGTCTGCCAAAATTAATGTCAATTTCGTGGCTATTATGTTGCCACGTCCTGCCGGCTGAGAAACTCTCTCAGCCGTCGGCTGAGGTACAGTAACCCCCCCCCACACCACACACACACACACACACAGATATATAATAATATATATATATATATATATTATATATATATATAATATATATATATATATATTATATATATATATATATATATATATATATATATATATATATATATATATATATATATATATATATATATATATATATATGGGGTTACTGTACCTCAGCCTGCAGGCTGAGAGAGTTCTCTCAGCCGGCGGACGTGGCAACATCACCGCCCCATATCTGTCATAAATTTTGGCGGACAAAATCCTGAAAATCCCGCCTAATTTACTGTCAGTCACGTCAACTTTGTATTTTCTGAAAATACCCTCCCTCACAACTTTCTACCTTATGTAAAAAATTTGGCTTTTAAAAAAATTTACAGCTCTAAAATTTCAACCGGCGATTCTGATCCAATTAGTTATTTTCTTTCACAAATTTGAATCCGTTTTTTAAAAAATATATTTGCAACCGATGGCGCCTAAGAAATCATCCGTCGAAAAAGGTACTACAAAAATTGATATTTTCAAAAAATTTTAGCGTTTGTGTATTTAATAGTTTTAAATTTTTATTGATTTATTTCCGAGGTCGCAATTTTTTTATTTTTTTAAATCTTGGAACCATGGTCGCAATTAAGAAAGAGATTTGAAACTTTAGATGACTAATTATTTTTTAAATTTATAAATTTTGTAATACGACGATAAAGGTCCTATTTTTTTTCAAAATTTTTTTATTTCCTTCTATTTTTACTATGTCGCAGTATTTTCAAAAAAGTGATGTGCATACACTGCATGCGACCTCGGTCACAGTTGATAAAATAATAGTTTCAAATTTGTGCGACTTTGGATTTTTTTTTTTTGGACCTTCCTTGTAGCCGAATGCGACGTTGGTCGCAGTATATGAACCTTACTTTTTTTTTCTTACATACTGACGACATGGGGTCGCAATTGTTTAAATATGAGTTGTCGTCTCTTGCGACCAAGGTCGCAGTGTATTTAACGTCATTTGTTTTATCATATTGGGTCGCAGCTGTTTTTGATTGCACAGTACTCTTTTGCGACCTTGGTCGCAGTGTCGAACCGGGTCGCAGTTGTTTCTGATTGTAGTCTTATGCGACCTTGGTCGCAGTGTCGTCCCTGGTACAGTTTATGTTTGCAATGTATGACTGCGACCGTGGTCGCAGTTTATAAAAAAAAATATGCTTTTTAAAAACATTGGTCACAGTGTATGATTGCACTGTAGTCTTATGCGACACTGGTCGCAGTGTCGTCCGGGTGCAAGTTGTTTGTGTTTGCATTGTATGACTGCGACAGAAGTCGCAGTTTATTAAAAACAATATGCCTTTTACCCCCTTATAATTTTTAAATGATCATTGATCTGAACTGTTTAATTTTTCTTACTATGTAGGTAAACAACAGATAAAGGTTCGTCCTCTGAGATCAAGCCTGAAACCTATGTGCGAGTTCATGAAGAAATTTAAAAAGTACATTCAGGTAGATTTCGTAGAGGCGATGAACAATACCCCATTTGGCCCAATCTTCATGGCGTTCTACAATGAAGAATTTGGAGCTGAAAAGGGTCTAAAATCAAACGTTGCTGTACTGCGTATTTTGGACCAGTATGATAGGGATACAAGGACATTTAGAATTGGGGACAAACAGATTGAGTTAACAGTTGAGGATGTTGCCCTCACATTTGGTCTACCTATCATTGAGGCAGATTTTGTGATGAATAAAACATGTACGATGAAAGATAGAGGGGTGATAAAACATTATTTCCCCAATATAAAGAAGATCACTAAAGTATCCATTGAAGATGCTTTGGATGATCTTCTGGTCAAGAAGAGGAGGAGGCGTGAAGTAGATGTGATAAAGGATGAACAGCTTGAGCAGCAAATGACTTTACATGAAATTATAAGAGACATGCAAAAACTTGTAGCTCAAGACTTTACCACATTAATCATCCTATACATGTCGGCCACTCTTTTCTTCTCTGACAGTAATGCACGGTGCTGTGGTATATTGTGGAACAGATTGCCAATATGCAGCTGATGAGGACAATATGCTGGGCAAAAGCGGTTTGGCAATTCCTGATTGAGTCAATGGACATCTTCAGGCAAACCACGTACGAGCTGCAAGGATGCTCCGTGCAAATAATTGTAAGTACAAATCTCAAATTTGGCCAACATTGTATGAAATTTACCCAAAAAAATTGTGAATATCTGTGTAAACTAATTTAATTTTCTTTTTTTGCAGTATTGGCTATGTGAGAGGGCTCCTATTTTTGAGCCGAGGTCTGATTTGGAGGACATAACCCCACGCGTTTTAAGATGGGACCTCCAAGATATTAGTAGATCTCTACTTGAAGTTGATCTAAGTGAGATTGACAGCAATATTGTAAGTTAGACTTCTTTTTATGTTCAGTATAAATAAAATGAGACCATAGTCGCAGTATTGAGCTGCACCTTTCGCAGTTCGTTTTGTGCCTGACAAACAATGTGCGACCATGGTCGCATTCTCCTGAAATACCTTTTACATGGAATGCGACCATGGTCGCAGTGTTGAGCTGCATGGCTTTGCAGATAATTGGGCATGACAAACATACTGCGACCATGGTCGCATTCTTTTCAAAAATACTTCATAATAAACTGCGACCATGGTCGCAGTATCATTATTTCATTTTTTATTTTTAACTTACATTTTTCTGTTTATTTTCAGATTTTGAATCGAATGGCCAACATCTCTATTGCTGAAAAAAATATGGTTGGCCTTCCTGTTGAAGGGGAAGAGGAGGAAGAAGAAGAAGCAGAAGATGAAGATGAAGATGAAGAAAGAGAAGAAGAAGAAGGAGATGAAGGAGGCCATACATATAATGAAGCTTACATCCGGCGGAAAAGGAGCCAGAACCGTCTGAAAACGAGAGAGAAAGAACCAGTTTTTGAAGGTTTTTGCCACCTCCACCGGATGTTCAAGTAGAAGAAATAAAACAATTGAGGTCTCAAAATCAGTACTTGATAAATATGTTTTCTCAGCTTGAAAAAAATTTGAAAATATGGAGACTGCGAACAGACTCAAGGCTGAATTAAAATTTAAAGGAGAGAAAAAAGAGAGAAGAAAAACAAAAAAGGCAGTAGAAAATTAAAAGTAAAGAAGAGGAAGTAGAAGAGCTGTTGAGAGCAGCCGCTGCTGCGAAGAAGGAGAAGGAGAAGAAGAGGAGAAGAGAAGGAAAAGGAGAAGTGGAGGAGAAGAGAAGGAGAATAGAAGAAGGGAAGAGGAGGAGAATGAAGGAGAATGAGGGAAGAGAGGAGAAGGAGAAGAAGAGGAGGAAAAGGAGGAGCAGAAAAGGAGGAGAGGAGGAGGGAAGAGGAGGGGCAGGAGAGGAGGAGGAGGAAAAGGAAGATGAGAGAGGAGAAGGTGTTGGAGGAGTTAAAGAAGAAGAGGGAGGAAAAGAGGAAAGTGGCGGAAGAGGAAATTAGAAGGAAGGGTGAAGAGGAAAAGGACCAAAGAATGAAGGAACAGATGGAGAAGCAGGCTGAAGAGGAGAAGAAGAAAAAACTGGAAGAGGATAAAATCATGAGTTCTGAATCTATTTTAAATATTCCTGGAGAGATATCCAAGTTTTTTCTCTGAATATAACTCAAATGATTCAAGAAATCCAAAGAGATAGAGCTTCTGAGAGAAATTCAAGAACAAACTCCGGCCTCAAAAGCAATCCTCAAAAGAAGCTGTTTTAGAATACTCTAAAGGAACGATAGAAAGGGAGTCAAAGAACGCAAGCGTGCTGAAAGAGATCGCGATGACTCCGACTTCGTTTATCCAAAACAGAAGAAAAAAAAATGAACATCCCTTCTTCCACAGCCTGCGGCTGTGAGTTCTGCCGCTGTTTCGGCAACAAAGAGATTTCCTCTACCGAGCCAAAATCGAGAGAATTGACCGAAACCAGAGCATACAAATTCTGCAGCCCATCAACAAGCTCTTATAAAAATTCTTCGACAAGTCCTTCTCTGAGTAAGTTAATTCATATCAAAAAAAATCTGTTATACCTTTATATAAGAACAATTAAATTACTAACTTTGTTTGAATATCTTCAGTTCTACTGCGTATCAGGATACCGACAACGGAATCATTATACAAGGAATGACATTGAGGACCTGATATTCAGTAGAGACTTAGATGCAAATATAATTCATTTCTACATGCAGCATCTAGAGAAAGGAAAAGGATTAAAAGCATATTCTTCCGCAGCGAAGCTTGGGTAAAATCTACTTTCTCCTTTACGGTTTACTGTAATATAAATGTGGAAAAGATTACTTATATTCTCTATCTCTGTGTAGGCATGTACTGCGACTAAGGTCGCAGCTGCGCTGACTAAGGTCGCAGTTTATAATTAAAATGTACTGCTAACTAATGTACTGCGAGTAAAGTCGCAGTTTATAATTTAAATGTATTGCGACTTAACTCATGTTCTCTATCTGTGTAGGCATGTACTGCGACTTAGGTCGCAATTTATAATTAAATGTATTGTGACTAACTCATGTTCTCTCTGTGTAGGCATGTACTGCGACTATGGTCACAGCTGCGATTAGGTCGTACTATCTCATGTAATGCGACTAAGGTCGCAGTTATAATTAAGATGTATTGCGACTAACTCATGTACTGCGACTAAGGTCGCAGTTTAAAAATATGTTAAAAGAAACGCTGCGACCTTGATCGCAGTGTCTTGTCTTGACTTAATGACTTCTTATTTTAATTAATTTTTTCTTATATTTTAAATTCATTTTGTAATTTATTTATTTTTTTTTCTTGTCCGCAGCACGATGTTGTAAATAAAAGTGAAGATTTGGAAGATCATTTCATCAAGCAGAAGCTGTTGAAAAACTGGACAGATGATGTGCAGTACATGTTCTTCCCAATCAATCACAAACATAGTGCCGCCGAACCCAGATTTCACTGGACCTTGTTGGTATTTGATGCCCATACACAAGAGTGGATTTTTTACAACTCTTTGGTTCCAGCTGACCAAAAAAGTAGTATATTACAGCTTTACCAAAAAGATGCAAGAACAATGGTGAGTTGAATTTAATATTTCGATTACTAAAAATGACATTTAATTTTATTAATACTAATTTTTGTTTCTATTGACATTGCAGAACAAAGATTAATACAGATTTTTTCAGATTGATTTCAATAAATTAATGAGAAAAATAAATATAAAATACACAAGATGCCCCAACAAGCAAACAGGTATATAAATTTTTGACATCTCCTTACCTTTCATATTTTCTACCTTTTTTTTCAGTAATAAAATCTAATTTCATTTAATGATTACTCTGTGAAATTTTCAGTGTTGATTGCGCTGTATATGTATGTAAGTACATGGAAGCATAGCGTCTGTAGTCCATCAGCTGTTGATGACGTTACGGATGCTGATGTACAAGACTAAGAAATGAGCTTGCATTCATGATACTTGCAGATAGAGAGAAGAGTTGGGATGAGAAACAGAAATTATACGAAAGACAGTATTTAATGACTAACATTTGACAATTTATTGATATAGCACAATTTTTATTTTTATAAATGTAAAATAATTGCAATTGCAATTCATTGCATAATTTTTTTGTTGTATTGATGGAATTTATAAACATTTCTATACATTTATTTATTATAAGTTCCATTGATTATTTTCATTCTACATTTGTTACAACTTGGAATTTACTATTGCGTACTGATGTTAGAAACAAACATGCGTTCAGTAATTGTATTGCGACCAAAGTCGCAGTAATGACCTGTTTGAGATACAGCGTTTCCTTATACGGCAATACTTTAATCGAGATAGCGTTAATGGTCGCAGTTACTTAATCATTTATCAGTTCCCAATGCGACTATGGTCGCAATAATGAACTGTTTTGCAGTTCAAAGTAATTTAAAGTTATAGTGTATTATCTTTTAAACTATTTTGGATAACTGATAGTCACCTAGGAAGTATACAATTTTTGGAAAAGTAGAAAATAATTTGGGAGATATTCACGTGGTCCAAGGGATTAGGTAGAAAATACTGTACAATTGTTATAAATCTTCATTTTAACTATTTTATGGTAAACGAATATACTGCGACCATGGTCGCAGTTAATAATTAAATTATTTCACCCGAAAAGTAAATTTTAAAATGAAGGTTGCGACTTTGGTCGTAGTTGCTGGCAGCAGTCTTAATAAACAACAAAACTGCGACCTTGGTCGTAGTTGCTGGCGGGAGTCTTAATCAAAAACAACACTGCGACCTTGGTCGCTATGCATGTTAATATAAAGGAAACCTACCTAACGTACTGCGACCTTAGTCGCTGTCCATGTAATGCGACCCTAGATTGCAATTGCTGGCCATCTTTACAAATAACAACACTGTGACCTTGATCGCAATTAACGATGTACACTGCGACCAAAGTCTCTGACTAACGTAGCAGTTTAATGTACGCTGCGATCAAGTCTCTGACTACATTTATATACAAAAAAATTAAACTATAAGTAGAATTTTGTAGCAGTAAAACTTTAAGAAAAACTACATACAAAATAATACAGTAGAATCAAAAAATGATAATAAATCTGATTATATGACACGCCAGTGGCGGACTGCGACTTAATCTCTATACACTGTGCGACCATGGTCGCACTTCATAAAAAATTAAAGTCTTTGTTCCTTCGAGATGGAAGCAACCCAAACTACTTCTTCTGCCAATAAAAAATAAATAGTAAGAATTTTAAAGATTAATCGTTTTAAAATAAATGATTAACAGGTTTAATGTAATACCAGTAACGGACAACCATCTTGTAATGGCCCAGCTCTTGGCAGTTACCACATCTTCGATGCTTAACTTCTTCCTCTGATATATAGATCTTCAAAACCAGACTTAAGCCTGGATGCAGCTCTAGCCTCCCCCTTGGTTGGTACAGGACCAATTGGATCACGTATATTCAATTCTTCACCATCTCGCAATACGACAACGGATCCCTGGAACCAACCGCAGTTTTAAGCTATGATGAATGATCATTTCCTGACATGGCTCTGTATTCTCTAGTGGTTTCTTGGCAAAACTTTCCAAAACTGCCTTCCAAATTTGAAAGATTTTCATCAGAATCAGCGACCATCTCAAGAATTGCATTAAATTTGGAACGAATTGTCTACAATCTAGCCGTCCGTGAGTGCCCTGACTGGGAAAAGGCTTCATGCCATTTTCAATTGCAACATTTTTGTAACGAGCATCCAACCTCCATCTCTGAAGTATATATGATTCCGGTATTTGTGTAACATGATTGCGCCACAAAATACACAGAATATGTCTACATAGGATACCCTCTGTTTCAAATAACGAGCAACTACAAGAACATGAAGTTCCTCACGCTTATCATAACTGACCTTTTCCCCAGTTGTCTTTTGATTCTGAAAATTACCAACCAATATATTGATCAAGGTTTGTCATGTTCCACCTCTTCTGAAAATAGTGTCATTACAACTGCTCATTCCTTTTGGAACAACTGAAAAATCTTCGGTGTTACAACTCCGAAACCTGTATCTCATATGGATTGGATGTACAGTTGGGCACAGAATTCAACCCCTAAAATCTTGAAGAGATTCAGATGTACGACAGGAAGCAACAACTTTATCATATTGGTGAACAATTCCACTAGTTTAGTATTTGAGTTAACAAAACCATCAAGAAGGAATTAATACTCTCGGACCTCTGACTGGTTGTCATTCCAGCACAGAAAACATCCTTGAGATATGCATTATCCCAATGTCCATGGAGCCTGTAGATCTTCATCAACCAACTGTCATCGTCTTTTTCTAACTGATATTTTCATTCATCAGACACCATCGTTCCTCACAAGTGCTTATATCGCGGGAGGTGTACCAAGCATGAAAATCGGAGACCATATCTTCTCCATACTTGTTTGACATTGGGATTTTTGCTCGGCAATATGTTTTCCGCACATGCCAGAAACAGTAACGGTGTCGAGAATTGGGAAAACAATCTTGATGGCGTCACCAATCTGCGCATCCTGATCAGTAATATCAGCTTCGGTTCAACTCCATGCATGCACTTGAGCCATTTTTTGGAATAACCAAACAAAAGTATCCCTCTGCTCATCAGCAAGCATGCACAGCCGAACAAATTGACTGCCGATGATGATTTACTCCAGTGAATGGAGCAAATGGCAAGCTCAAGTGATTAGTCCTGTATGTTGTGTCAAAAACGATCACATCACAGAACCTCAGATACGAGGAAATAGCTCTTCCATCAGCCAAAAAATGCTTCTAAGTGTGCCCGCGTTATCGACTTCACTTGAAAAGAAGAATTCTGGATCGGTCTCCGGCTTTCTCTTGAAAATATTTGATAATAGCAATAACTCATGACCGCAGTTATTTCTAAGGAAGAAAACGTTGACGATGAATCATACTTGTTGAGAGCTCACTTCTTCACAGCCTTCTCCCTGGCTCATTACATTAACAACGCGGGAATATTTGAAGGCCGCATTCCAACATCAACCAGATTGGTCATAATGCTTCTGCTAATTTTTGAACGATGATTCTGGTGAGAGTAATGGTGATGTACCTTATCCGGGCTTGACAATTCATGTGAATGAGTATCAACAAATTTTGTGATAACCCAATGTCTTTTGTCAAAAAAACGAAGACGGATATGCATCTCAGCAGGACAAGCTACTCTAGTGTTAACTCGACGATGCACTATAAGCCCCTCTTGTCTTTTGTCACACAACTACTTCTTCAGACCTTCCTTGTTGCAGCAAAATTTTCTGCAAATAATCTCATAAGGAGACTTCCGTGACTTATGTGTACCTTTTCTTCTCACGCTAAAACCTCTATATTCCTTGCAAAACAATTGTAGAAATTGTATGCTTCCATATCCGACAGGAACTGTTTCCCTATAAGCTTATCTGAGCTTCCAGACATTTCTCCATGTGCATTCATATCCTACAAAAAACAATTACATGAATTAAATGAATATAAATATTTTTTAGATATCACTGTATTATAAAATATAAGTTATATAAATGCGACCAAGGTCGCATAAGAGATGAAAACTATATTACTTCTTATTAAATACTGCGACCAAGGTCGCAGTTATCCGTATGAGAAGAAATCTATATTACTTCTTACTAAGACTGCGACCTAAGTCGCAGTAAATAAAAATAAGATTTCACATACGACATGAAATCTATAATACTCCTTTATTGAAGACTGCGACCTAAGACGCAGTTATCCGTATGTGAAGAAATCTATATTACTCCTTACTAAAGACTGCGACTTAAGTCGCAGTTATCCGTATGTGAAGAAATCTTATTACTCTTTACCAAAGACTGCGACTTAAGTCGCAGTTACCCGTATGTGAAGAAAGCTATATTACTCCTTACAAAAGACTGCGACCTAAGACGCATACCCAAAAAAAAAAAAATTTCACAGCCGGAGATTATTTTCAAATAAGATTGCGCACGAATATTAAAACGGTCGCATTTCTGAAACTTTAAATCATTTGTTATACGTCGCAGTACGTCATAGACTTAAAGAGAAAAATTCAATATTTAAGAAATTGTTTTTAAAAAAAATGAAACAATTAAACCTGTTGATCGCATGCAAAGATGTCAACCCTTCAAGATTTTCAATATTCTGAGAGAAACTAGAACCAGATACAATATCTTCCATATTTAGATCGCCAGTAGACTGCTCAGACGTCGACATTAAATATTTTGGAGAAAAAATTGATCTGAAAAGATTTTATATTTTCAGAAAAAAGTTTATCGCAGGCTGGAAAAGGAGAAATTAGATCTTTCAAAACAGGTAAGGAAATAGGGGGAAAAGTATTTATATAGAATAACCTAAAACCTATAAAGAGCGGCAAAAAAAGGGGAAAATATAATAAAAATAAGGAAGTTACCGAAAGAGTTGCTTTTCATAAGGGGTATTTGGTAATTTAACTTCTTCTTAAAAGCGTGCCGCAAGTCAGTGAAGTGATAAATTGAGCCACGTCACCGCAGGCTGAAAGAGTACTCTCAGCCCGCAGGCTGATATACATCTCTCTCTCTCTCTCTATATTATATATATAATATATATATATATATATATATATATATATATATATATATATATATATATATATATATATATATATATTTATATTTCAACTCTCAAACCAACGACATTATCTCTAGCGTTGGATTAAAAATTTTCTATTAAGGTCTTCTTCTCTCTCGATGTTCATGCGTTTTTGGGTTTTTCTTAAGTTTGACTGAGAATGATAATTTTTTACAGAAAGAGTGAATCTATATTCAAAATGGTGCCAAATTTATATCTTCAATGTTCTTCAGCTAGTCGAGTTAATGTGGTACTTTTTCTTGATTTCAGTTAATGTTTGTTTCTTACTTTTAACAGTTTGCTAAAATTTTTTTGACATTTTGTCTATACTTTTAATTGCGTATTAATCTATGATTTTTTAATTAAAAAAACAATGTTACGAAACTTGCGATATATTTTGTTTCAATTTTTAATTTAATTGGATATTAATCTATGATTATTTAATTAAACAAAAAAATAAGCCGGTTATGAAACTTGGAGAAAGAGAGAAGAACTATTTCATTTTTTTCACTAGATTTTGATGAGATTTTTGTGAGAATTTTTCTCTTATAAATAATCAAACCGGTTGAAGGGATGTTTTCCTCCTGTGACTCATAAAACATTATATGTCTGTTCATCCTCATCCGCGAGAGAGAGCACAACTTCCACCCTCTCTTTCTCTCTCTCAGCTCTCCTCTTCTTCTCTCTCTTTTCTATCATTCTTTTTTTTTTTTTTTTTTTTTTTTTTGACTAATTAGTCAGTTTCCCCGCCCTCAGCAGCGATGCACTAGTTAATCCAGCACATGAGCTCATTGGCTTGCCCCCAAAAATGAGTATTATTTGACCGGGCCATTAGACCCATAGCCTACCCAGTTTAATATTGTCGACAGGCCCATTCCAGCCCGGACCGGTCCGCCCCATCTCATCCCTCCCTGTCTGCTGTAGAAATAAAGGTTGTTTATTTTTTGAAAATAGCAACAAAAACCCTCGGAGCAAGAGGGGGTGGAGACGAAGGCATGGCGGAGTCCTGTAATGGGTTGAGCAGCAGAAGCGTGGGGCATTTGAAGGCGGCGTTTCTCGCCATGGAACCCCCAAACTGCTTCGTCTCATTAGCCAGGTAGATTTCTTTCTTTATCTCCTTTCTTGATTTCGTTTCCCCCCTTTTTCTTTCAGTGAACTTTGATCAGATTTTGAACACTATTCTTGAGTTCTTTCGTGAAATTTCGCTCAAATATTGCTTTATTCATCTGTTTTGAGATGTTTCCATGCTACCCATCTTGAATCTTTTGGAAGAAAAGTACAACCAGTTGTGGATTTCTTTATAGACAGCATTTCCTTTCTAACTTGATGGCTAAATCCTGAACTCAAGAAACTGAAGATCAATCTCCTGTTCTTGTCCAATATGCCAAGTTAGACTGCTGAAGATGAGATCAACAAGAATTTATTTGCATCATTTTGTCTTCTTCTTGGAATGCCCATATTTGGAATAGCATAAACAAAATCTTGCTGAATAGGAGGTGCTGAGTAAAATTGTGTCAAGTACTTTCATAGTTGAAGCAGTTTTGATGATCTTTCAGGATGCTCAAATATGCTTTGGATATGTTGTATCCACGCCGTGTTAAGGCACCTTCGGGACCAAGAGGTGTTTCTTGAAGTTGGGGGCATTTACTTCTTAAATAGCCATTCTCCTTGCTCTGGGTGAGAAAAGAGACATATTAAAGAATTAGAAACATTGCTTGAAGTTTGTCACATTTACTTCTAGTCACGAGGGAGTTTTCTTTGTCAAGAAGTAGGAGAGATTTTTAAAAATTACAGTGCCACCTATTCTAGTGTCAAAGGGAGCACTAAAGTTGCTCCCGTTTAAGCTCCTACTATCAATCCGGCATTTCACAGTGTCAGACACTTTGAAGGACTCATAGGTATTAAATTAACTTTGAAATATCTATGAGCCCATTTTGGAATGTAAAAAATGGAATGCTTCCTTGCACCAAAGAAACTAAGTGCGAGGAGGAAGTGTTGTTGCATCATCATCCAAAAACCTCCTTTCTCCTATCCCCACGTATTTCTTCTTTTACCTGGTAGCTCATGCCACTAGGAATAGTTTCCTCAGCTACTCCCTCACAGGGTTATTGCTAAATCCATAGGTTAATGCGATCCCACAAAATCAACCAACAGAATCCTACTTATGACTACATGACATGGGGGTCAATTACTACCAATGAAGGACATTTGGTTTTCAGCTTTCTCAATGCAAAATTATACTTACATACAAACAACTTGTAGGTTAGCATTACCTCTAAAGCATGGTTTGAAATCTCGGAACCAGAAATCAACTAATAATTTTCAGAATCGGTCATCAGTCATTTCATCTCGATCATATCGGCAATGTTGTTAAAAGCACTACGAAGCGCGCGACTCACTCGCGAGGCGAAGCGAGGCGCAAGTGTGCGCCCTGCTGCCCATGCGAGGTGCACGGTTAACGCGGGGCGCCCGCTGAGGTGCAACGAGGTGCGCGCCTCACTCAGACCTTGGACAAACCTGGGTCCCAATCCACTTTAAATGGGTTTACCAGGATCCAATAAAAAGAAGGGAGAGAGCCCCATCCCATCCCCTCAACAATAGCAGTGAAAGATGAATCCCCAATTGAGATCTAGGGTTAATGCTATATCCTCTTGCGATGATGTGGTGGCATTCTCCCTTTCTGTTATAGTTGAGGCTCTTTGGTGAAAAATGTTTTTGGTTCTTTTTTTTAGATTGTTTAGTTTTTTTTAGAATCACTTTTGGCCTTCTCTTCTCTAGTGCTGCTCTCGTTGTGGTTGACACTGTCTTCTTTTAAAGTTCTTCCTTCGCCTCCAACTTTTTATAGCTGCTACTCCTGCTGTTGCTGCTGTTTTACTTCTCTCCTTTGCCTCCATCTTCTCCTCAGCTGCTACTGCTGCTTTCTTTGTTGTTGCTCTCCATTTTTCTTCAGTCTTCTCTCAGCATTTCTGCTATTAGCTGCTGTTGCTAGTGCTATTTTTGCTGTGTTTTGTTCTCTCTTACATCCTGATGTTGTTATTGTTGCTTTTAGTGTTATTGCTCCGTCAATTTTTCTTCATTGCAAACCTGTGGTAATGACAATTTATGTTAGTTCTTCTTCGTCTATTGTCTCTATGAGCTCTTGTTACAGTTGCGCCTCACTTGCGTATTAGGCCCTTTCTGCCTAGTTTTGCGCCTTGTGCGTTAATAACACTGCATATCGATCTCAGGCAAAAAATTAAAAAATTAAAAAAAATGTTTAAAAGAATGTTTAGCTAATTAGTATCATTTTAACATATTTTAAGAATAATTCATGAAATTTAAATCACATTTTGGCTAAGTTTACAAAACATAATATCTTTTCAATTTATAATGAGAGATTTAATGATTGAGAAGCTTTAATGTCATGTCCAATATCTTTTCAATTTATAAATAGGAAAGTTGATTATTTAATAAAATTTTCTTATAATACATGTTCATGTGTTCCCTTTGGATTTTCTCGTTTTGAATTATACGATATATTCTTCTCATGTTACAAGGATTAGAAATTTAAGCATTTTCATGATTAATTGCTATTGCTACAATTTTCCTAAAGTATACCCTAAAATTAGAGGTGGCATGTGTATTTATTACTATCCAGTCTTATATAAATATGTAATAAAGTGTTCATATAACAAAATTTATTAGAGAATTAATTAACAACAAATTTATTAAAAGCTCTGCCCTCCATGCACCCCATCTCTCTCTCTCTCTCTCTCTCTCTCTCTCTCTCTCTCGATCCCCCGATCTTTCTCGCCTATGTAGCATGGACACGGACACGGTATCGGACACGAGACGGGACACGATAAAATCTAAAAAAAGATATGGGGATACGACAAACAATCTTTTTTTATTATTATATAAAATATTTTTCTCTTCCTGTTCCTAATCTTACTTTTCTCTCATACTTTCAAAGAGGTGCATTGTCTTCAACTTTTTCAACGATACTTTTCAAAGTTGATATTTCAACACAACTCTACTTATGTGAGTAGAATAATGAATAATCAACTTTCAAAAATAATCAAACATGACTAATTAGTTTTATTAAAGCTAAGACGGAAAACAAAATAAAATTTAAATAATTTACATCATAGCTTCTATAAAGTAACAAACAAAAAATCTAAAAAAAATCTAACTAATACCTCACCTATTCATGATGCGTGTAAATTCTACTAACATATTTGCTTATGTAGAACGATATTGTTTTCATGTTTATTTAAGCGATATGTGAAGATATCTAATACATGATCTTTAAATTTTATTTAATGACGACACGACGTTGGACACGGTGCAGACACGTGATTTTATGGTTGTCTAAAATCCGACACGACGTTAGAGTGTTCGATACGTGTCGGGCAAGTGTCGGGCAAGTGTCGGTGTCCGACACGGACATGAACTCACTTTAAAGTGTCTGTGCTTCATAGTCTCCTGATCCCTGATCTCTCTTGCGGTCTCTCCCTATGAGTTTTCTCTGATATCTCTCTCCGGTGATTTTTCTCTACCCTATATCTCTCAGGTGATATCTCTCGACAATCTCTCTCACGCCCTCTCTCTTGACAATCTCTCTCCTCACGCCCTCTCTTCCCCCTGTGGTGACATCCAGCTGCAAGCTGTTGAGGAAGAAGCTACTGCTTGCTTTTGCACTGCTCGAATTAGGTTCATATCGGTATGTATTTGCATCGTATCGATTGAATTGGCCGATACGAGCTGATATTATCTTTGTATTGACGATTCGAAGCCGATCTCACTGGCTCCGATTTGTAATCCCGATCCTGTGTTGGGGTTGGCTGATTCCGATACGATTAAGCTAATTCGTATCGAAATCGGCCGATATTTCGAACATTGCTCTAAAGTATGCTATACTTCTATTCAGAGTGACTGATTCAAACTAAAATTCTCATTTATGTAGGCATTGAAAGCAAATTAGCTTGCAACTCCATCTAACACTTAAAAATGTGGGTGTTTTAGGATAGGGGTGGGGAAGAGATAAGAGAGAGAAGGGGGCTGGATAGGGAAGATTGGTGAAAATATGGGTGTGAAGGGAAGGATACAAGAGGGACCACAAGGAGGGCAATATGTGAAAAACTAGGTTGCACACACACACACAATTGAATTTTTTTTCTTTCCTTGTAATCTTTTATCCCCTCAATCTTTTGATGTCCTATTTTTCATTTACCTTTTGACAATTCATTATTGGTACCTTTTGGACCTCATCGTTTACTTTTATATTCATTTACTAGGCTACTCGTGATCTGTAATATCTTTATAACATTGTCTTGCATCATATTTGGTGTATTTTTTATGTTCTATTTTCTGCCAATTGTTTGTTTGTACTTTCCCCCGAGTTCTATCTTGAAATTATCTCATTAATTTGAGAATTCTTTGTTAGTTTCTTTTATTTCCTTTTATAGTGCATACATCCATAATTACTATGACATGTTGGACATGAATTCTCACTGTTTAAATGGTGGGCATTCCTTATAAAAGTTATTAGGATGTCATCCAGCTTACAAGAAAAATAAAGTTGAGATTATTGCTATATTATTAGAATATCCTTGTATACCAACTCATTTAATAGGTGACTTCTCAAAATTTAATGATCTGACAATATTTACTTGCTTCATATGACCATAAAGTATTTGTTATTATCAGTAAGGGTGTTCTAGTTTAATAGTATTAGATTATTGCACGTGCGATGCATGTGTTAAAAGAAAAACAATCAATATCTTAGTGAAAAAAAATTAGATGAAAAAAACTATTTAGTTGAAATTTAGATATCAAATACTTATATATTCTCAAATAAAATTATAGAATTCATAACTGAGTAGTATTGAATTAAATAACTTTTAATTTGAATGATATAGTAAATGTGGCGTGGAAACAATTGAAAGCTATTAAAAAGTCGCACCCTATAATAATAACATTCAATGACAGGATACCATGGAGTTTAATGTTAGTTGTATAGTAACTTTTAATTTTTTATTTTGACAAAATATGTAAAGAGACATGAGAGTAGCCGTGAGGCAACTGTTAGGGCTCGAGAGTTTGCGTTAAATAGTAGAGTGTTAGATTTGGATATTAGATTATTGGGTAATTGGGCTTAGGCCCATTAACCATCATCTATTGTACTCTATATATTACTTTCCTATATAATGAAAGATTAAGCTTTGAGGTTTATTTGCTACATGGTATCAGTCGGTACTCTATATTGTACCTTCTTGGAAACAGGCCATGGATGAGGAGATGAATGTTTTTGTTTCTCAAGGAACTTGGAAGTTGGTCTCTGCACCCTGATGCAGTTGTTGTGGGTTGTCACTAGGTTTATATTTTGAAATATCGCCCAGATGGTTCGGTGTATCGGTGTAGGTCAGACTTGTTGCCAAAGATTATACTCAGAACTAGGCCTGGATTACTTTGAGACATTTTCACAGTTGCTTGGTTGGACTCTATCTGAATTCTATTTTCTATTGTTGTCAACCTGTCGTGGTTTTTGTTCCAACTGGATGTCAAAAATGCCTTCTTGTAGGTGATTTGAAGGATGAGGTATGTTGCTCAGGGGAGATAAAGTCAATCGTCTCAGGAAGGCAATATACAGACTCAAGCGGAGTCAACGGGTATGGTGAGAGGTTTAACTTCACCTTTTTTGGCATTGTTTTTCATTGTTGTCACTCAGATCACTTTGTCATTGTTCAGCATACTAAGTCTGACTTAGTAATTCTGGCAGTCGGGAGTAATTTCTACTGGCCTAGTGGAAACAAAAGAGTATCTTAGGCGTTATTTTTGTGACCAAAGACATGGGTAAGCCTAAGTACTTTTTGGGATTGAGGTTGCACGTTGTAGTGGACATTTTTCGGTTCTCCCTCAAGATTATACACGACTCTCGCGACAGAGGGGTACTTTAGGAATCGGCAACTATTCCATCAGAATAGATTTATATCTACAGATGGGAGCCGGTTATGCCCCTGGAATGAAACTGGTGGTTATGGATAGATGTAAGATTTCCTGCATGAGATCCCCCCACCAATCCTGGCAGTTACGAAGATCTTGCACATTCAAATCTTATGGTTACAACCGTCCATGATATTCGCATCACTACATCACTGACCAAAGATAAATTTTCCTTTTCCAACAAGAAAGGAGAAGAAAAAGGGTAACCTTTGAGCACTTGTAATCACAACACACTCTGCTACCACTGTAATTCTTTCTACTTATAGTGAACTCTCGCTTCTTCGTGATTTTTTCCACTTTGGGTTTTTCACGTAAATCCTCTGTATTATCTGTGTTTCTGATTTTTGCATGCTCACTCATTTACTTGTGGGGAAAAAAGTTTTCCGAGATTTTATCCACCACAAATGGTGCTTTCATTGAGATCTCTTAAGTAAACGCTCAAAGCTCCCTCCCCTTTGCCAAACACTTTCAAGCTCCCTTCCTTAAATAGTCTCGCAAACGACAATGACCCCTCAAAAATGCCCCCTCACAGACTGCTGCCCTCAACCGCCACCTCCAAGGCAAGATCATCATCAATTGGGGCACGGGTCCTGTTGATCTCCATCCCTTGAATCCTGACAGTGTTCTTGAGCGAGTCAATGATGAGCCCTCGTCCCCGACAATTACTCTGAGAGCGAGCAGCCAACGAGCACGAATTTTGGCTGCCCACTGAGGGATAACTCCTCCAGATGTTGACCCCTCTGCAGAAGCGGCTAGAATGAGAAGAGGCAGAGGCCACGAGCGCGAAAAAGCCGCTATGGGGAGAGACACGCTGCCCGTGTCCACAACCAGCTTTCTCACCCAGATCGAAATCCTCAAAGGGCCAAACAAGAAGATCTGACGTGAAGGAATCTCATCCTTCACCACTACGTGCGATGGATACTACCTACACGAGGGACAGCAGGAGGCGTTGTTGATCCGCGCCCCACGTCGTGAGGAACACTTCGATGAGAGCAGCCTTCTAAGCCCGCGAAACACCTCGCGTGAGGATCTCGTGGAGATGTCCGAAAGCGAATCCACGAAAACACGTGGTAACCTCGCGGTGGCCTAGGACCATGGTTCGCAGTTGTGGTCTCGGCCGCTGACTCGGTGGGCATTGAGACGGATCGGTCTCGGCGACTCGGATTGGTCTCGGGTGATACGCGCAAAACGCTACATAAAAGCTCAAAATTTTTTGAAAAAAATCACGACAAATCTTAAAAAAATGTAGACATCCACATTCATGTATCACATGTCCAAAACATATTACGTAGCATACTAAAAAAGCAAAAGCATAAATACAACACGCGTCGTCGGTAGAAGTATATCAAAATACATGCACAATATAGTAAATTGCACAAATTACATTCATAAATACATGTTAATGTAGTTATTTTCATATTGAATTGCGATGAAGCACAAATCATCATCATAATCATATCTGCGGTAAGTAAATAAACTGATACTAGTGCTCATATATCTCTCAAGTTGTGGTCTGTAGTCATGGACATATGTCACACCACCATAATGTTGGCCTGATGTCAAACTCAGCATTTGCATATGGCGTTCAAGACTATAAGTTCCTCCATCAACACTATTGTTAAACTTATTATTGTCATCATCACCACCGCCGTCATCACCCCGCCATCATTGTCATCATTATCATCACTATCTTCACCATCATCACTACTAGAACTGGATAAAACCCTCACATCTTTACCACCACCACCATCATCTGCTTCTCTTATATCTCGGAGGGGGGAGAGGGGGGAGAGATCGTAAACAGAAGAGAGATGGAGGGGGAAGGGAGCGAGGCAGAGAGAGATGGGAGATGGAAAAGGAGAAAAAGAGAGCGGGTAAGAGAGGGAGGGGGAGAGAGAAATAGAGGGAGGGGAGAGGGAAGAGACAGAGAGATGGGAGATGGAGAGGGGGGGGGGAGAGAGCGAGTGAGAGGAGGGGAGGAAAGAGACAGAGAGAGGAGGAACATCACCTAGGGCTGGGGAGAAGCGGCCGACGACTATCGGGCGACGATGGAGTCCAGATCTGAGCGCCGACGATTGGCAGCGGCGACGATCTCCAGATCTGAGCGAGAGAGAGGTAAGTTTCTTTTTTTCTTTTCCTTTTATTTCTTTATATCCGTTCGTCACGGGTGTATTTACGTTTCGAGCCGACTCGGCCGAGAATCAGAGTCGACTTGGTCGACTCGGCCGAGTCACGACCGATTCGGCCGTGAATCGGCCGAGTTGATCGAGTCAACTCTGATTCTCAGCCGGGTCGGTCTCCTCTGAGGAGTCGACCGACTCGTGACTCAGACTCGTCTCGGAGGCGGCCGAGACGGATACGACTCGGCCGACTCGTCTCCGACTCGGCCCCGACTCGGCCGAGTCCTTGAACCATGCCTAGGACCCTCCATCCTATAGATATCCGATTCCCTCTTTCGGAGGAGACACATCCCACCAGTTTCCGAAGAAGTTCGTGATATCGAGTTTTCGATTGCTACATCGGAGTGATCGTCCCCCGTCCACAGCACCTTCGAGCTTATCAGGTCAAGATGGCGGTTCACTCCCACGACGACTTTCTCATGTGTCTAGCGTTTCCATCTAGTGGGCATGGCCTTGGACTGGTTCTATTTGCTTCCTATGTGATCTCTCAGAAGCTTCGACGAGGTCAGTGATGCCTTCTTCAACCATATGCCCAGGAGTTCAAGAAGAATAGCAACCATCTCTTTATAGTTAGGATGGAGCAAGGAGAAACTCAAGTGCTACATCAGTCATTTCCGGAGGCTGATGGTCCTGGTTTATAACTGCACTAACGATGTCGCCGCGGCTACCTTCATTGCCGGATTTGAGATCAATCATTCCTTCTACAAATTCTTGGTGAAGCATGACATCACCAACATGAACATTCTGTCTTGAGCTCAGAAGTATATACAGTTGGAAGAAGCAACGAGGAATACAACGAACCGCTCCACCAAGTATGAAACCGAGGCTTCACACAGGACTCAAGGATATAACCGGGGGCATGACGCTCATGAGCTGGCGGATCGAACCCCTTGCAGAGCCAACTCTGAGTTTTTCAGGACGGATGCCGACTTCACCCCACTAAAGCTTCCTATTGACAAAGTCTTCCGCGCCATCGAGGCCAGCCCTGGTGAAGCGCTTGAAACCACTCTAGAATGATCCAGCCCGTCCTGGAGCGAAGAAGTACTGTTCCTACCATGATAGCTGAGGGCACCACACTATTCAGTGTTGTGCCCTCTAGAAGCATCGAAGATCTTGTTCGTCAGGGATACCTCTTGTTCGTCAGGGATACCTCAAAGAGTTCATTCTAACTCTCAGAGCAACTTCTGAAGCCGACCAACGAAAGGGTATCCCGTATAAGATAATCGATTAAACGCAGAAAGACTCGAAGCATATTGTTGAATGTAAGCTGTTAATCATCGAATGAAGTTTTCATTCCCTTTTACTTTAAATATCATAGGGCATATGCTTTGCTCTCATTCAGCTTTGGATGGATTAACTTGCCCCATCACAGACTCGATCTCGCTTCGGATGGCTAACTCGCCCTATCTCGAATTTGGTCTCATTCAGCTCCGGATGGATTAACTTGCCCCATCGCGGACTT
>JAVJIF010026804.1:0-60844 GCA_038442645.1 Agave tequilana | reverse complement strand
GGGAAACCGTCCCTTCCATCAAGGCGCAATGAATGCCTTGAATGCGCTCGTGCTTCCACGCTTGGGGTGAGAGTGCTCAGGCCATGGGGCCTATAAATAGGACACTTGAGGTCTTCTGAGAGAAGTGCTTTGCCTCTCTTCTCTTCTCTTTGTTTGAAAGAGATACTCAGATCTCTGAACTAGTGGGAATGCCCCTCTGGTCATTATCGGAAGCTTTTTCAAAACTATCGCCTTGCGGGCTCTGCTTGCTGGGCGAGGCTATGCCTTAGTGAATTTTTATGCTTTCGCATCCACTTGATTGGTGAACTAATCATAGCTCTCATTTCTATTTTTGCAGTACATTACGCCTCCGGCCTCCAGAACAGTCTGTTCGGTCTAGCCAGTCGAGCAGGCGGAAACATCAGCTTGCAGTTCTATGGGCAGGCTTCATTGTTCAGCGAGCCGAGCTCCCTTGTACGGGATACGCTCATCCAGGACGGTCGTCCGCAGGCCATGCGAGCATCTTGACTACGGCTCCGCTTGAAGATATCGACCGTCAGGCTTACAGAAAGCCTGACTTCATGTTCGGGGATGCTGCACCTGATCCCGATCGCCAGCTGCAGGCCGGTGAAAGCCAGTGGATCTTCCAGTTGGACGGCGAGAGATTCTATCTCCCGTCCACTAAGCGGCATTTTGCTTTGTCTTCCTTCGCGAGCGTGACTCAGGCTCGGAAGATGGCGTGGGCGTGAGCCTAATGCCGAGTCTGTGAGTGTCGGGAGGTTGACATTCCAGTCCGGCTATTCGAGGGCGGGCCATCCTCGTAGCATAATGGGGCTATAACCCTGGGAAGGTATCGCGGGACCTTCCAGTAGGAGAGAACCCAGCTGCGGCGCCGACCTTTGGCACTCAGTTCTACGAAGTTGACGGAACTACCCTGCCACCGATTTCAGGACTCCCGGTTGGGTCCACCCTCCTAGGTCGTGGTGGGCGGAGTTGACCAACTATATCCTCACTCATTTTGAGGGGACTTAGAGAGGTTAAACCTCCATGAGGCCGTCAGGGCGACCTGCTACGGCATTGAGATGAAGGTGGCGTGCTTCTACGCCATCCTTGAGTTGTACTGCCCGCCTCGGGGACTTTCTTCACCCCGGTTGGTGAGTTGGGCATGGCCCTGCACGAGATGCGGGAGATCTCTGCTTTGCCCTTCGGGTCTCTTCCGTACGAAGAGTACTTTCCCTGTGAGGCGGAGTTGGCTCTCCTGGAGAAGCAAGAGCCTGCTTTGCTTGAGACATATCGGGAATTGATGTGTCACTTGCACATTTGTTCCAGCATCCACACTGGTGGCAAGGGTAGCTCGAAGAGCTTGAAGAGCTGGGGGAACTACTTGTTCCCGGATATGACTAGTGCGCCTGAGGCAGCCCATTGCGGAGTTGCTGAAGAAGACATCTTGGCAAGGATGGAGGTGCATGCTGAAAAGGACATCGTCGTGGCAGAAGATGATGGTCCTTTCGGGAAGGGTGATGTTCTTCGGAGCTTTCACCATCAGGCCCGTCGGCCTATGTCTCGCAAGGCGTTGCTGGCCGGCTTCTTAACCATCTGGTTAAAGAAGTGTGTCGTGCCTTCTTCTTCGGGTGACATCGTCCACCCGAATGTGCTGCTGCCTGCCGTCCGCTTGGTCCATGGCCACCGTCTGGGTCTTCTCCCGGCCATGGTGTGTTGTATTCAGAGGGGCCTTCGTACACTGACGGAGGCTTTCTGCAGGCCAATGGCGTCAAGGCAGGGAAGGGTGCCGTCCTGCCTTGTGACGGACCCAATCCTAGGGTAGGTTTACCATACACCTACTTGATGGCGTGGTTCGCCTTGCACTGCCCCAGTTTGATTGGAGCTGGGGAAGACCCTCCGCAGGGCGTTCAAACGGCGCTTCTCCGTCGCTTTGAAGGCCGTTCGTGGCAGAAAACTTATGTGGCCGAGGCCCGTAAGTTAGTGCGTCGTTATGACGCTTATAGCCTGTTCCGTTGTTTTCCTCGCCTGCGGGGTGCAGGATACAACGAGGAATTTCATGATGTGGAGTCAGGTCGATCTCCCATGAGTCGGGGTGTTTTCGAGTGGCTGGTCTGTATCCGGCCCTCGCATTTGCAGTACAGGAGTGGGGATACCTGCTACCTGGAGCCCTACGTCCCGAGCCGGTTTGCCCGCCAATTTGGGTATGACCAGTTGTATGTGGCAACCCCAATCCGGACCTGGCTTTCATGGGGAGCCTCATTGATGGGGCTCGTGCTTGGCGGTTCTTTACCGCGGATGGCACTGGAGCGTGTTACGCACGCCGCTGAGGGATCCCGGCCTTTGGACGACCCTGTGTTTTCTGCCAATGGTATGCGGCTTCGAACTCCACACCTGCTGGGTTTAATGCCAACCGTTCGGGTGTGAAGTTAATTTCTCATCGGATGAGGCAGAAGGCTTCTGATAAGATGGAGGAAAACGAGTCCGTGTTCCTGGCATAGAGGAGTTCATCGCTGTAGATGACAGCGGGCTTCTGATGCGGGGAGCCCTCGCTTCGAGGCAGAGACGAGGGCTGATGCCATGAAGCTGATACTCGTGAAGCCGGTTCTGGTGTAGTGGGGACAGCTCCCCCACGACATGTGGAAGAAGTGGAAGAAGAGGATTCTGATGTCCACTTCAAGAGGAAGCGTGGGAGTGGATCCCGTAGGAAGTCGTCGGCGAAGAGGCCCCGTCGCCATGCTCCTACAATTGTGGTAGAGGGCGAACCCTCTACTGCGCTTCCTTCTGCTGCTCCATTAGTGGCTGAGCGTCGGTTGCTGAACCGACTACTGGTAAGATTGGCCCGTCTAATATGCCTTCAGCGCACTTTGAATAACTCATCATTTGCTTTTTGTTGCAGGAGCTGAGGAGCATGGGGAGCAAGGGGACCAGTATGATCCTCTATTCGCTTATGGAACTGCAGCTGTTTCCTTTGCTCGCTCGGAGGAGTCTGGAGGTGATGCGGCCGACATTGGCCTCTCGGGCGCTGGGACTTCTAAAGGAAGTCCTATGGCATCCAGCTCTATCGGTGTCTGCGGAGGAATCGGCGAGCAGGCCGGCTATCCGCGTTGATTCTGGCAAGAACTTCGCGATGGAACCCCTAGAGACTGATGAGGCTGACGAAGTAACATCAGCCTTTGGTAAAAATAACAACCTCTTGATCTCCTCTTGTTTACCGCATCTGCTTTTTGACCATGGCTTTGTTGCAGGTGTTCGGCCTCAAGATGTGTCGGCTTTGAAGGAGCCGGAGGGTTCCCCTGGAAGGTCAGAGGGTGAGTTGAGTGCTTCGTCCACGGCGAATGTTGCTATGTTGGACGTGTTGTATGGCGACTTGCCTTCTTATCAGCCCACGTCAGCTGAAAGGCGAGAGGCTGAAGGGGCGGCAGTCCCGGAGGTATCCTCACTCCCAATCACATCACCGAGTGAGGTGCCGGCAATTTTGCCCAGTGCGGGGCTGAGGGTGATTGTGGACCCTATTTCCCTGACTTTGATTGTCGAGCCTGCTGCTCAGGAGGTGGTTGCCAGTCCTACCTCCGCGGTGGCTGGCGTGCTGGTGTCGCTGAGAACTCCGCCGAGATCACCTTTGGCTTGCCCTGCTGCTGTCGATGTTCCCGCTTCTTCTTCTGCGGCGGTGTCGACTGGGATGGTAGATTGCTCCGAGGTTGTCTCAAGGGTTGATGAAGCTGAGAATGACTTCATCGGTAATCTGGTCGACAGCTTCTATAACAGTTTGGAGCAGACTATCGGTCTAGTCTTGAAGGGCTCGCCTGTGCCATTCTCGAAGCTGAAGATGGTCCTCTCCCGTGGCATTGAGTGTATTCGGGACTTTGAGGGGTATCACCAGGCTACTGCTCTGAACTCCTGGTAGATGACCTTGAGAAGGACGTGGAGGAATGGCGCCACCTCTATCATTCAGACGCAGCGTCTTTGGCTGATGACCGGCTCACACGTCTTGTTGCCCAAAGGCGCGAGGCTCAGCTCGCCGCTCAAGAGGCTGCTGAGGCTATCTCTTCTGACTTGAAGTCCTTGGAGACAGAGCAAGTAGAGGTTGGGAGTGCAATTGACGCTTCCACCAGTGCTCTTCTTGATGCCGAAGATAAGGTTAAGAGGGCCGAAGAGATGATCCGGAAGGCAAATCTCCTCTTATCCAAAGCTAGCAGATGCGTCATGAAGAGACTGCGCGGCTTGAGCAGCTCAGGGCTCGGAGTGAGGAACTGGCGCGGCAGAAGTCGTCACAGAGGGCGACTTTGGCGGAGGCGAGGCTCGTCTGGCTCAGGCGGTGGACTTCGATGAGGCTGAGCTAAGATCACAGGCGCTGGCCCAGGCTGCTGATGACAGGAGGACGAGGCTAGCTTCGCTCGGAGATCGGATCCGATCTTATCATGTACGCCTAGGCTCCTCCATGTATCCCATCCTTTTGGAATTTAATAAAAATTCTTTCTTTTGTCGTCTTTGTTTGTTTGGATAATGAGGCATGGCTGTCTGTTGGTTCAGAGGTCGCAATGACATAACCGAATGGGACGTCCCAGTCTCGAGGTCAGCCCTTTGCGGGGCTAAAAGGGAGATACTTGCCTTTTGTAAATGTCAGCAAGCATCGAGATTGAGACTTAGCTGTCTGCTGGTTCAGAGGTCGTAATGACGTAACCAATTGAGACGCCACTAAGCTCAATGGTAGATGAAACTTGGCTATCTGCCAGTTTAGAGGTCGCAATGACATAATCGGTTGAGAAGCCACCAAGCTTCAAAATAGGTGATACTTGTCTTTTGTAAATGTCGACAAATATCGAGACCTGTCTTTTGTAAATGTCAACAGGGCTCAAGATTGAGACTTAGCTGTCTGCTGGTTCAGAGGTCGTAATGACGTAACCAATTGAGACGCCACTAAGCTCAATGGTAGATGAGACTTGGCTATCTGCCAGTTCAGAGGTCGCAATGACATAACTGGTTGAGAAGCCACCAAGCTCAAAATAGGTGATACTTGTCTTTTGTAAATGTCAACAAGTATCGAGACCTGTCTTTTGTAAATGTCAACAGGGCTCAAGATTGAGACTTAGCTGTCTGCTGGTTCAGAGGTCGCAATGACGTAACCAATTGAGACGCCACTAAGCTCATGGTAGATGAGACTTGGCTATCTGCAGTTCAGAGGTCGCAATGACATAACTAGTTGAGAAGCCACCAAGCTCAAAATAGGTGATACTTGTCTTTTGTAAATGTCAACAAGTATCGAGACCTGTCTTTTGTAAATGTCAACAGGGCTCAAGATTGAGACTTAGCTGTCTGCTGGTTCAGAGGTCGCAATGACGTAACCAATTGAGACGCCACTAAGCTCAATGGTAGATGAAACTTGGCTATCTGCCAGTTCAGAGGTCGCAATGACATAACTGGTTGAGAAGCCACCAACTCAACAATGTGATGAGGTCTCGTTTTCACGAGGGAATCACTGTCATAGGTTTAATGTTAACATAACAGTGAGATATATGTGGTCCTACCATTCTATGGATGAGAATTGTAGGTGATTTTGGAGGTCTCGTTCTCACGAGGAAACCACTGTCATAGGTTTAATGTTAACATAACAGTGAGATATATGTGGTCCTACCATTCTATGGATGAGAATTGGTAGGTGATTCTGGAGAGGGAATCAAATGGGAGCAGGTCCCTTAGGATTTTTAGCAAACCCCCAGCTATCAACAGGTTTGATATGCTTGGAGAAAGAGAGAGGCTCTCTTTGTGCGCGTTCTGGCCGCGCGGATCTCGATCAGAGGTGTAATGTTAACTTGATCGAGAGCAAGATCCTCGATTAAGGATAATACTTCTTTAAGAATTTGCCATTGATCGGCATCATGATAGGTCGCCACCTGCATTCATAAGGCGGTATGCCACGTTTGAATAGACTGTTTCTATTACAAACGGTCCTTCCCTTTAGGCTGAAATTTGCCTTTGGTCTTGTGCGTCATGATCATCGGTCGTCTGACGGCTAAGACCAGGTCCCCTTTCTGGAAGACTCTCTGCTTGACCTTCTTATTGAAGGCTTTTGACATCCGAGCCTGATATAGCTCGATGTGTTGCTGAGCTTGTAGCCGCTTCTTCTAGGGCTTCGAGCTCTTGAAGACGCAGGCGATCATTGTCTTCTGATGTCATCTTAGTAGTCAAGGCTACCGCAATGATGGCACCTGGATTTCCAATGGGATAACTGCTTCGCACCCATATACCAGGGAAAAAAGGCGTATTGCCTGTCGGTGTCCGAACTGTGGTCCGGTAAGCCCAGAGACATTCACCAGCTTTTTGTCCCAATCTCGCTTATTCGAGGAGACGAACTTCTTGAGCAGCTTGATGATCGTCTTAAAAATGCCTCTGCCAAGCCATTGGCGGCAGGATTGTAGGCGGTTGAAGCCACATTCTGAATTCGGTATTTATCGCAGAACCGATAGAACCCTTGGCTTACGAATTGGGGACCATTGTCATGGATGATCCGCCTGGGGACACCAAATCGATGGATGACATGGTGTTTGATGAAGCTAACCAGATTGGAGGTTTTAACTTCGGCCAACGGTATGGCCTCTGCCCATTTTGAGAAGTAATCGGTTATTCCCAGGATAAACCGGTGACCTCTTGCCGAAGAGGGACTGATTGGCCCTACGACATCATTCCCCATGCTTCAAATGGCCATGAAGCAGCAGTAGGGTGGAGCAACTCCGAAGGTTGGTGTATGAAGTCTGCATGGACCTGGCACGCCTTACACCTTCGTGCATATTGGATGGCGTCGGCTATCATAGTTGGCCAATAATATCCAGCCTATGCAACCTGTCTTTAAGCTTTGGACTCGCTGGTGAGCTCCACAAGTGCCGTCGTGCGCTTCTTGGAGCGCTTCCTGTGCCTCTGAATGGGAAAGGCAACGGAGGAGGATACCATCATATGAACGACGGTAGAGTGTCTTCAAAGTGGGATCATAGTAGAAACGGAGCGACCTTCGTCTGATGGATGCTGCTTCTTTGGGATCGTCTGGAAGCAGACCGTGCAGAGCATAGTCAATGAGAGGGAAGCGCCAATCCCTCGGCTCAAGATCCACGGAGATTTATGGACCTCTTGGATCCTTAACATAGCCATACTATGCGAGCATACGAGATGCCGGGTCGCGACTGTGAGGTGATACTCGGTGTCGGCCGGTAAGGCTAGCGTCGTCGCTAATGCAGCGAGAGCATCCGCCTTGGTATTTTGAGATCGGGACACATGCCCGATGTAGAAGCCTTCAAATAGGTTAGCCAACTCAATGGCGTGTATGGTAATAAGGCACCAAGTCCTCATGGCGGACTTCATATTCGCCTTTAACCTGACTGATGACAGTTTTGAATCGCCATAAGCTTCAGGTAGCGTACCCCCATTCCATGGGCGAGCTGGAGACCGATGAGCAGAGCATTGTATTCCGCTACATTATTAGAGCATGATTCTGTCAAGGAGAATGCTCTGGGAAGGATATGATCCTGTGGGGAGATGAACACAACCCCCACTCCGGCAATAATCTTGCCTTTGGGGCCCATCCGTGATGCTCCGTCGAAGAACATCTGCCACACTTCCTCTACTGAGGTTGCATTAGATTCGAAGACCTCATCAGGGATGTCTTCGTGAAGCTTTGAATGTTCCGGAATTGGATGCGCAGCCAAAACTCTGCAAGGGCTTGACCTTTAACCGCCTTTTGAGGGGTAAAGGTCATGTCATATTGGGACAATAGCAGTGCCCATTTAGCCAATCTTGAGTTCAATGATCCTGGCTTCGTCATAAGAAGACGCAATGGGTTTACTCTGGAGATGACATGTATGGTTTGGCCAACCAAATAATGTCGTGTCTTCTGGACAGCGAAGACGAGAGCTAAACACTCTTTCTCAATAGGATTGTAGCGAGATTCCGCTCCTATGAGAGTCCTGCTCAGATAATAAATGGCCTGCTTATGGCCATTGTCGTCCTTCTGAGCGAGGAGGGCACCGAGGAATAGTCTAGAGCTTTTACATAAAGCAAGAATGGTTTCCCTGATGTAGGGGCCACCAAGACTGGAGGTTTTGTGAGATACCTCTTAATGTCTTCATAAGCTTCTTGACAAGCTTGATCCCATATGAAGGCAGTACCCTTTTTCATGAGACGGGTGAACGGTTGGCAGCGGCCTGATAGATTTGCTATGAATCTTCTGATGTAGGCTAACCTGCCTTGTAAGCCTCTGAGCTCTTTGAGGTTCCTCGGTGGATGCATGTCCTGGATGGCTTTGACTTTGTCTGGGTCCAGATGAATCCCTTTCGATGTGATAATGAACCCAAGGAATTTGCCGCTGGATACTCCTAAAAAGGATTTTGTCGGGTTCATTTTCAACTGATGAGCCCGCATTATATCGAACATCGTTCTCAGATCGCGAAGATGTTCATCTTTGCTGCGGCTTTTGACAGCAATGTCGTCAACATAGCACTCTACTGTCTTCCGGAGGTGATCGCGGAAGATCGTGCTCATTGCGCGCTGGTAGGTTGCTCCGGCGTTCTTCAGTCCGAAGGGCATCACAGTGTAGCAGTATACCCCCAATGGCGTTCGGAAAGAAGTATGCTTCTCGTCATCAGGATACATCTTGATCTGGTTGTATCCTGAGAAGCCGTCCATGAAAGACATCCTTTCGAACCCGCATGTGTTGTCGATCATGACATCAGTGATCGGCAGTGGGAATTCATCTTTTGGACAGGCCGTATTGAGGTCACGGTAGTCGATGCAGATCCGTATTTTCCCGTTCTTTTTGAGGACGGAGACGATGTTAGCTACCCAGTCTGGATGCTGTTCCTCTCGGATGAAGCCGCATGCAATGAGCTTGTGGACTTCGGCTTCAATAGCCTCCATGATATTTGGGCGGAACCGACGTTGTTGCTGCTTGACTGGCTTGACGTCAGGCTTAATATTTAGACGGTGCATAGCGACCTGTGGATCAAGTCCAGGCATGTCTTCGTAGCTCCAGGCGAAGACATCTATATACTCTTTTATGAGTATTATCAATTCTTCCTTTTCGATAAGTGATAAGCTTTCACTTATGAAAATAGGCTTGGGGTGATCTTGACTACCCAAGTTGACCTGCATCACCTTGTCTTCGGTAGGCGGCTCGCGCAGCTCAAACCGCTTTTCCCATTGGAGGCTCATTGCTGGGCCCAAGGTTCCTCATCAGCAGCTCCCGCAGGTTCCGATTGACTGCCTGAAGTCATATTCACAGTGAGCCGTTGAACATTCCTCCCATGCTGACGTCAGAGTCCCACTCGGCAGATGAGTCCGACCGTGATGGAATTGGTTCGTCGTCTTTGACTTGAACCGTTACTGATGATGTGGGTGTAACATAACCCAATCCCCTGCGTGTACTATCATAGTAATTTGCAGGTTTTCCCTTTCGGACAGCATTACGCATCAGACCGCGTCTTCCTTTTCCGAAGTTCAGGCCGCCTGCCTGCTTCAAGTCATATCCCATCTTCTCTATAATATGGCGTGCCGGTTGCGCATAATGGAAGAACTGTGGGGCTTCTGAGTCCGAACTTGAATCTGTAGCTGCAGGTCCCCGTGGCTGGGTTCTACCGAAGATTATCGGCAACTGACCTTGTTTGGACGGGGAATCACCAGCGTGGCCCCTTCTATAACCTCCACAGATGTAGTAGCCGAACTTGGCTCATGTACGGGCATGTGCAGAGAGCCCTCTATGATGGATTTAATTGACCCAATACTCGCAGGATAATCAAAAGAGATATTATCATTAATTACCCATTCACCCTCTTCATCAGAAGGAGTATTACATTGGGGGTCATTGAGGAACATGCTGTAATTGGTTCGCCATCAAAATGGCTGGCATGCCTATTTCGGATTCTGAATCCGCCTCATTGCCACTTTCATCATCGTCTGGCAATGGCTCTGCAGGCGTTCCGTCGGCCTCTTGATACAGGAGGGCGTCGGTGAAGTAGTTTTCCACCCCCTTGAAGGGTTGCTTTTCAGCGAAGACAGTTCGTACTGTCGCATCATCTTCAACATATTTGAAGCATTGGTGGAGAGTGGAAGGAACGATCCAGTTGGCATGGATCCAAGGTCTTCCTAGCAGCAAGTTATATGATGTGTCAGCATCAATGACATAGCACGTCACTTCTGACTTCAAGCTTCCGATTCTGCAGCGGAGCCGAATCTTTCCAAGCGGATGGCTGCTCCGGCGTTAAAACCGTATATTGTAGTGGTGGTTGCGGACAACCTGTACAATGGTATGCCGAGGAAATAGAGGAGCCTTTTGGGGATGATGCTGAGTGCAGACCCCGGATCGACTTGTACTCTTTCAATGCATGTTGAACCGATATATCCGGTATAGTACAGAGGTCGATCATGCTTGTTGTCTTTGAGAAGCATATCTTCCGCCGTGAAGGTAATAGCAGGCACCTTTGACTGTGCGTGATGGCACTCTGAGCAGGAAGGCCGCATCTCATCACCAGGAACCTCAGGCATGTATGTCAGAAAGGACTCTGAGTTGGCTAACGCATCTCTGAGTGCCTCTCTTGTCTCTTTAGAGAGACGAAGGAGCTCGTGTATTGTGATACGAGCCGGGATATTGGCTAAGTGAGCCAATATATCAAAGCGGAAGGGCGTGGCTAACCCTTGGACTGACGGTTTCTTCAACGCATGGTCGAACCGCACTTCCTTAGGCTTCTCTCTCCCTTTGGTCAGGACTGGAGCGGATGTCGGCATTGTACTGACGTCGTTTGCTGTTGTATCTCGTCAGTAGACTTGTCATACTGCCTTAAGTATGACTTTCCAGACCGGGTGCCCGTCTGTTGAGGCGCATCTGCCTGCGCTGTGCAAGCACGCTTTTCTCCTTCTGAATCACTGAGGGAAGCCGAAGTAAGGTTGTCATCATCTGGCAGGACAGAGATGACATTGCAGGACTTGCCCTTTTTGCTGGAGTCCTTCGACGTCCGCTGTATGTCTTGGACGAGGTCAGGGTGTATCCACATAACTTCCCCTGTCTCCAATGTCAAGGGGACGAGACCCTTGTCATCTTTAGCTATGGCTGAAGAATGCTTGACTTCCAACCGCGGTGTGGGGGCTGGATAAGTCCCGTCAGGAACCATGACCTTTTGGGCTGTGCCGAATTCAAGGGTCACCATATTGGCAGTAACTTTCTTCTGCTCCGTCTTCAGTGTGAGGACGCCGGCATCAATTAGGGCTTGTACCTGTCCTTGAGGACATAGCACTTGTCAGTAGGATGATGGACCATCCTATGATAAAGACAGTATTTGGGGTCATTTGTGCGCCTATCTCATTAGGACGCCGAGCATCCGGTAGCTTCATCTTATTTCCTTTGTGGAGCAGATGGAATATCGTGACCACCTGATCATCTCTGAAGGAGTACTGCTTTGGAGGGAACTTAGACTCCTGGCTGTTGGAGACGCTCTTCCTGGCCTTCGATTGCACATCTCCGGATAACTCCACAGACATAGTCTCTTTGCCCTTAGCTTGAGAAGATTGCGGTAGGTCGCTACGCCCTTTGTTGTTCATCCCCCACTTGCCTCTAGGGCGGATGGTTCGAACTTTTTAGCCGACTTCTCGGCTATCTCAGCTTGTTCGACCAATTCTTTCCAAGTGTGGGCTTTGACAGCCCCCATGCGAACTTCTACTTGGTCTAAGAAGTTGTGTCTGCATGTCTGTAAGAGCATGGGTAATGGCATCCCAGCTGGGCACATCAAGGATAAGTTTCTGAATCGTTCAATGTAGTCACGGACAGATTCGCCCTTCCTCTGCACAGTGGAGAGGAGTCTGTCCATGGTCACTTCGGTATCGTCCTCATAGAAACGAGAAAGGAACCGAGTTTCCAGGTCGATCCAGGAGTTGATAGAGCCCGGGGGAAGACTGCGAAACCAGTCAAATGCCACCCCCTTTAAGGTGCCAATGAAAAGCCTAGCCATGATGGCGTCATTGCTTATAACATTACCAGTCTGAGACCGGAAATAGTAGATGTGCTGATTTGCGAGCTCTTTCCATCATAGGTGTGCAACGTTGGTGGCTTGAACTTCGGTGGATATGGCACCGAATCCCACTCCAGTGGGTAAGGACGAACTGCCCCTACTTTCTTTAATTCATCCCTCTGAGCCAGGGATGCAATTTGGGCTTGGAGGCCTTTTAGGACTTCGGCGTCTAGTGAAGAGCCTTCTTTGGATCTATCCGTCTGACGCGGATTATTGCTGAGGCGTTCTTCCTCATCATGATTGCTCCCGTATCACCGTCGTCCCGGTTATTGAGGAGTTGAGCAAGCATCCGTTGGATGTTGTCTAGGGCCTCTTGCTGAGTTCTGGAGGTTTGCTCCTGAGCTTCCAAACGCCGACGAAGGTCGTCATTGGCGTTATCGGCCATATTAACCGATGCTTTGTCCGTTCGCACAGAACTGACTGTTGCTGAAGAGGCATACCCGCTGTCTTCATCTTCTCCTTCGGATGATTGGGGTGACCGCCTGGGCTGTGGCACGGTTGGGACCGTCGAGGAGGAAGGCTGTTCATAATTATAGGGTATCGCCACCCTGGATCTGGTGTTTCGGAAAACACCTTCTTCTTGCACCAAGACTTCACCCAAGCCCGGGCTATAATCTGGATCTGGGGATCCGAAAGGGGTATCATCAGATGTATGATCTTCCCTGTGTCGCTCTCGTCCTCTTCCGGTCATGTTGACGGACGCGAAGGCTGGGCCTCGCGAAGCACTCCTTTCATGATGCTTCTTTGTGGCATGTGTGGACAACCGGTTAAAACACCGATTGACGGTGCGGAGATGCAGCCTTGACTGGATATTGCCGACAACGGGCTGAATGGATTGTCACAAGTCGGCATCCTCTTTGACAACAAGGGGAAGTGGTTTGGAGAGACTCCAATTCCCGCTTGTTTGCCAAGAATTGTCGCAGGTTAGGCTCAACAGAGCCTGAACAACCCCGTGGAGAGGCCTTTCTGGAGCGTACAAGGGATGATGCTCCGTTCTTCTTATCCCTGCAGAAGGATTAGTACTGAATAGTACTTTGGCGCTAGCTTCGCCGACAGGTGCGAGCTTAGTGCTTGATGAATTGGGGAGCGGAGCACGCTGTGGTGCTTTGCCCGCTATTCTACTGCGAGGGGGATCAATCTCAGATAACACTGCGGTCTTAGCCTCGCGGCCGCGAACCCAGTGAATTCGTTGTGGTACAATAGCTTTACTTGTGAAAGCGAGGCTGACAGAAGGCTTTGCTGCCCTTGATTCAGGTGACGGTATGATTGCCGTCGTGACTTCATGGCTGGCAGCATCGCTAGGGCAGACGGGCATCTTACCCTTTTCTTCGCGGGAGAGGCGCAGTCTCGGCATGACTACACCGAGAGCTTCGGTTGAAGACTTCTGTTTAGGCTTCCATATCAGCCTTGACAGGGGACGCCTAGGTTCGCAAGGAACCTGAATAGCCACAAGCGGGGCTGTGGGGTGCTGGCAAAATTCTGCCTCTGGTTTCTGATTTGAAACCTTGGTCATGAAGACCTTCCTGTGCTTCCGCGCTCGAAGCGTCAGGCCACTCCCAGAGAGGACTTCTTCAAATCTTCCTTGATCGATCTGGATAACCAGGTTCTCAAAAGTGCAGGATCTGGGCTGCGGACATGTTTCCTTGTTGCGCCAGAGAACTGCGGCAGGTTTGCAGAGAACCTTTTCCGTCTCCGCAGAGACTTTGCTTGAAGATTTAGCCAGAGAAGATCTGGCTGCATCGGCTTTTCTGAATTCAGAGATAGACCCGAAGGTCTGTTCGTCGCATTGCGACACTTGATTCTCAGCAGAGGAGAATACATTCCCCAGCGGAGTCGCCATCTTGTTTTCCATTAGTTTGCAAAGGGAAAAACTTACAAAAAAGAGTTTGAGGAGCTAAATTACAAGTATTCTTAAAAAGATTACAGGTAGATCTCCTCAGAGATTCTGGAGAAGTGTACCGATAGGAGTCTGGTCAGCGCGCGACCACTTTGTCCCTTTGACGATGCGAGCGATGAGATTCCCTTCTCGCCTGGTTTCAGGAATCAGAGAATAGAGGATTGGTAGAACCCTCTTGCTACTTCTCAAAACCGCCTTCTGTGAGGAATTCCTTCTCGCCTGGTTCGGAGATTCCTTGAGGAAAAGAGGTTGTTAGGGTATCACCACCCTGAAAAGAGAAGTATTTCTCCTGAAAGGTCTCTGAATTAGAGAACGCACGGTGCGTTATGAAGAAGTCCGATTCTCCTGATCAGCAGAGGATTGATTTGGGACAGAAGCCCGCTTTGATTGATCGTCGATCTCTGGATTCCCCTTCGACCGCCTCCTCCCCTTGTGCCCCTGGCGGCTATTTATAGGGAGAGCAAGGGTATAATCGTCCCCTTGAAGATATGGAAACAGATTGAACCGAATCTGTTTAAATCTGGAAAGTAGCCTTGCTGCGAGGCTAGGATAGCTTCTGCGGAGCTAGAAAATGGCAAGTCGGTTGATCTTTTCCGATTTGTTTTGATCCCTTCCATATCGTTGAAGGATTTTCTCTGATCCTCTTACTCGTTTCAAGAGAGTCAAGAGATTGCGGCAATCACCTGCCATATTTGAATCCCGATTGGATTTGATTTGCTTGGATCCGATCTTATCAGGAGATTTGATTGGTCAAGGTTGACCATAGCAAACTAATAGCGGAGCTGCCCGCTTTGAAGCTCATAGCGGAGCTAGAGGTAACTCTTGGCGAGGTCCGAAAAGAGGCTTTTCGGCGAAGCTATCAGTTAGCTTCCTGGCGATGCTCTGGATGATGCTAGCCTCTCAAACGAGGCTATCTCCTTGGGCTAATGTAATGCTAAATGCTAGCATTTTAGACCTGCTGAGGTCTGTTTAGAAACAATCCGGGTTCACTGTTCTGCTTGCTGGATCAGTGGAGTCCAAACCGCTTCCTTGTCCCTTGGAGGTGGATGAAAACTGGTCTTCAGCTTGTCTGTCGCTAGACATTGTTCGGACCAATGAGAATCTTGTCTTTTTTAAGTGTCAATAATTATTCTTGTACACTCATTTATAGTTTGCTCATGATTTGTTTTCATGAGAATTTGATATGAGCTTTATGGATTTTGAGTGTTTAGTGATCATGTGATTTACATGTGTTTCATGAAAAACAATTTTGTTTTATTCCTTACTTGAAGGATTTCGTACTAGTTAACAAGATTTCCCATTTAACTAGTTCGTATTCTTCTTATGGTAGAGATTTTCAAACATACTACATTTTCAAATCTATTTTTGAAAACCCCTACCTTCCATGGGAGGATGATGGGAGATCATGTTCATGTATGCTTTAACATGAAAATCATTTAAAACTTGAATAATGATTGGGAGTAGTAATATGAGATATACATTTGATCTTATTGTTATTTCAATTGGTATCATTGAATTCTTTCAATTGGATCAACCTTGACATTTCTTGTATACTCATATATGCTTGTATATATGTATACTTTCTATTCCAAGAATATCAATTTCTATTGGTATCTTTTTTCATACATATATATGTTTTATTTGTGCTTATTATATCCCTATATTTTTAATCACAAAATCTTATTTATGCTAGTGCTTGAGCTTCAATTTTGTTTCATTGATTACTTTTAAATTGGTATCAAGCCTAAGCATTATTTTAGTTGGTATTTTATAAAGGGGGAGAAATTTTGATTTTGTCTTTCAATTAGTATTTGATTCCCACTCCCTTACTTTATGATTGAAAATTCAATTTGGTATCATATGTTTAAAATGAAAAATATTTACAATTGGTATCAAAACTTTTGTTTAGACATTCAAAATTTATTATGTTTAATTTCAAATGGTATCAAGATGTTTCATCTGTTTTTGCTTAAAATGGTATCAATATTTTTTTTGTTGTTTCTTGTTTGTTTCCTTTCAATTGGTATCAGATGCTATTCTTTGACATATTTTCAATTGGTACCTTAATTGATTGTCACCCCTAATTGGTCTTGTTTTTGTTTTAGACAAAAAAGGGAGAATATTGTTTTTCTTGTTTTCAACCTTTTATTTCGAACAAAAAGGGGGAGAAAAATTTATGGATTTGGTTTTGCTTTACCCCTTATTGAAGATTGATTCTTTGTATTAAAAAGAGAGAAGATTTTGTTTTGTTTTGATTTTTACCCCTTTGTTGATGATTCACAAAAAGGGGGAGAAGTATTTTGGGTTTATATATGCATGTTTTTGTTTTGCATATATTAAGTTTAATTTAGTTTAATTTTAATTGGTATCTAAAGCATGTTTTGTAATTGAATGTTTTGTAATTGGTATCTAGAGAATGTTTTGTTTTAAACATTTCATTGGTATCTAGAACCTTTTATTGTTTATACATAGATATGCATGTTTCATGTTTCATGTCTGATATTCATTGCATATTATTTATTGTTTATTTGTTTATGCATGAGTTAAGGGGGAGCTTCTTTGAAGCTTAACTTTAATCCATGCATATATAACTACATGAGTTTTGTCATCATCAAAAAGGGGGAGATTGTTGGCCCAAAGGCTTTCCACTCTAGTTTTGATGATGATTAACTCATGTAGTTATGTGTACTAATAATCTTGTGATTTTAGTTTCAGATCATTAATCAAGTTATTAGTTGGTGATTAGCTTCAACAAGATGATTTGGAAGCTTTCACATGTTGATTCAAGAGCCCGAGCGTCAAAGATCATATATAGCACTTGCTCGGTGGATCAAAGAGTTTGGATCGAGTCGGCTTGGAGATTGCGCTCTACAAGAAGACTTCGGTACCATAGTTTAGTTTTGTGTTTAGATCCAAAGTGTAAAGATTAGAATAGTATGATATGCTCAAGTTCACAACACACACGTTTCATGTTTTGAATATTGTTTTTAGTTTTTTTTCGGTTTTAGGTTTAACCGATCTTGGTTTTCATGAATAGATAGATCAAAACAAGTTTACATGGTTTAATGTATATATGATTTGTTCTATATACATGCATGCTTCAACTACTTAGACAAACTTACTTTGATATACCTATTTCATGTGTTTTAGGTTTTGTGTTTTAACAAACTTATTTTTGGAATTAAAGACAAAAACTATGATATGTATATGTTTTCATGTATATTGGATTTCTATCCATATGCATCATGCTTCAAAGAGTTTAAATATCATGTTTTTGTATTTGAATGAGTTTTGGACAAAGTGTATTTTCTATTCAAGAATCCTAGTTTTAGAAAATACAGTTTCTAGTTTTTGGAAATATTGTAAGATACAAAAATAGTTTTAATTGCTTGATATTTGAGTCAAAACTTTTATCGTATGTTCATATATCAATGCAAATTGTCAAAACTATTTTTGGTGATTTTTAGAAAAGATAAAAGAATTTTTAAACATGTTTTAACCCAGTTTTCTGTTCCAGGCTTCAACCAGTCGACTAGTCTTCTGGCAAGTCGACTTGGCATGAAGTCGGTCGACCGGGTCGGTCGACCGACGTGCACAGATTTGTGCACGTTTGGCAGACTTGGGACGGTCGACCGTTCGGGTCGACCGGGTCTGAGAGCAGAGCTCTCTGTTTGTTTGGGTCGACCGGGGCGTCGACCGGTAGCTGTCAACGGTCAGAATATGACCGTTGGACGGTCGACCGTGCGGTCGACTGGCAGGGCTATTTTGGCAAAATCTGCTGCCAACGGCTAGTTTCCAGATTTGCCTATAAATACCCCATTGGAAAGAGTTTTTCTCTAAGAATTTTTATGCGAATTTTTCCCTACTCTCTGGTGTTTTCACAGCAATCAAAAGAAGTTTTTGGATTCAAATTGAACAATCTATTTGGTGTTTTTTGTTAGGGTTTGGAATTTCAAAGAAAAGGGTTTTTGGGAAAAAGATTTTGATTCATCTTCTATATCTTGGTTTCAGTTTTTCCCAAGGATTTTCTTTGTGATTTTTGATTTCCATCCCATTGGTTTTCTCCACACTTGAGCTAAAATCTACTATCTCTTCTATAGGATCTTTGTGTGAGAGAAAGAAATTGTTTGTGGTTGTTGTTTAGACACCAAGTTAAAACCCAATCTTTACTTTGTGCCTTGCCCTCATTATGTTGAGGAAGTTGTACAATTGGGTTGTATCCCTCAAGTTGTGAGGTGATCCTTGTGTTTGCTTTGTGCTAATCCCTCGGGTTGTGAGGTGATTGTTTTGTTGGATTGGAGCTTGCCTTAAGGAGGAGGTTGTAGTTGTAAAGAGAGGAGTTGGGTACTCCTTGTGAGAGTTCTTTGTGGACTTGCTAGTGGATTAGAAATCCTTCGTGTGTCGAAGGCGGGGATGTAGAGCTGGGTGCTCGAACCTCGAAACATATCTTGTTGTTTGCGCTTGATCCATTGACTCTCTCTATCTCTCTTTACTTTGTGCCTTGCAACTATTTATATTGTGCATTCTTATTGCTTGGCTTGGTTGTGTGTGCATCATTTGTAGATTGCACTTGAGTGTATTGCATTTAGTTTTTAAATTCCGCATTGAGTTGACTAGATTAGCATAATCACCTATTCATCCCCCTCTAGGTGATCTTTCAGGTATTCCATACTACAAAAGCCGAATCAAAGTTAGAAACTCTAGATAAATAAACATCATCTAGGTAGACTTTAAAGCATTAAGGGCTTTTGCATTATCCTCAAATTCTTACCATATAAACAATAATCATTATTAGTGATGGCAAGATAACATGATAACCTAGGGCTTTGAGGTACAAAGACATCTTAACCTTCCAAATTTGAATGTTAAGAATGTCAAAAGTGGGTGGTGACATAAAGTCCATGGTATGTGTACAAAAAAATATTGTGATTAGCCTAGAAATGAGAATCTTTAACTCTAGGTTGTTAGACCCAAATCAGAGTACCAAGCTCTGATACCAATTGAAAAATGCTCTGATACCAATTGTAAGTTCACCTAGAGGGGGGTGAATAGGTGATGGCTAATCTAATGGTCACTTAATGCAAAATAATGCGGAAGTAAAAACTATTATGACTTAAACAAACTGTTACACTAAACACCACGTATAACACAAGAGTGTTACCGAATTCCCGTGAAGGGCTCTGGACAAACTCCTCTAGATTCCCCTTGATAAGGGTTGAGGTACCGCGTTGGCTCTCTTGGTTGAATACAAGTGTTAGCAAACAAACCCAAGAAAGTATATCAATGAACACAAATGAATATATCAAGCATATAAAGATAGACAATAAAAGTATGCAAGATATAAAGACAAAGAGAGAGAGTGAGCAATCGCAAACACAAGGGATTTGTTTCGAGGTTCGAGCACCTTGCTCTACATCCCCGCCTTCGATACACGAAGGATTTCTACTATAATCGATCCAATGGATCACCCGGTGCCGCAACACCTACAAGCTCTCGGACTCTCTAGCCCGTACACACGCAAGCCCACCGGCTCGCCGAGGCCGCACATCAAACAAAGAGTTCGCACCCGAACCCGAAACACCGAGTCCACACTAGGACCCGAAATAATGCGAACACACACGTCCGCCTCCTCAAGGAACAAAGATGAACTTTGGTGATCACAACTCTTGATCACCTAAAATCCTCTCACAATAACACTCCCTATAGGATAGATATAGCAATGGATAGCTCAAGTGTTGTGTGAGAAAACAAGGAAGAGAATGGTGGAGGAAAACTCAAAGAATCTCTTTTAACACTCTTGATAAAACTCCCCTTTTGATTGGAAGAATTAGCTCTCAAATTTGTGGAGAAAACCTCTGAAAAGAGTAGGAAAAACTGGCTCTAAAACTTCTCCAAAAATCTTGGTGAAAACAATGGCCAAACCCCCAAATTTATAGGCTGTCAAAACTAGCCGTTGGGGTCTGTCAGACCTGTCGGTCGACCGCCCGGTCGACCGCCAACGGTCAAGAATCCGACCGTTGGAGCCTTCGGTCGACCGCCCGGTCGACCCAAAAGAACAGAGAGCACTGCTCTCAGTTCCGGTCGACTGTGTCGGTCGGCCGGCCATTTGCCAGGTCAAGGCATGCACGTCGTGCACGTCGGTCGACCGAGCCGGTCGGCCGACTTCAGCCCTAGTCGACTTGTCGGTCGACTAGTCGACTTGCTGCAGCCTGAAACTGAAAATCTGGGATTAAAACTTGGTCTTTTTGATTGAAATAAAATCCCATAAATACTTAAAAATCTACAAAAATAGTTTTACCATATACTTTGATAAACAAACATGCTTGCACAAAATCAAGGCATGTTATAAAAGATTGAACTATTTTTTTAAGTTGAAAATATTGGCTCATTGAAAACTTGTATTTTTCTAAAACTTATTTTCCAAACTTCTTCATGATACAAAAACAAGATATTTTGAATTCATTAAAGCATAGTGTGTATGGATATGATCCACTACACAATTAAGATGAAATATCTATGTTTTGGCATTAAGCTCTAAATATGATTTTGGATAAAACATGTTCATAAGAAATATACGAGAAACCAAAATGTATTTTTCCAAAATGAAAGTCTTTTCTAAATCTGAAAATTCTTTATGAAAAGACAACTAAATCAAGAGTGTGTGTGTGTGATATATACTTGAGCAATCCACCAATTACTCTATCCTTTACATTTTAACTAAAAACAAAATCTTACTAAAACAAACCTAAACTCAAGTCTTCATCTTCTTGAAGTCTTCCCTTGAAGCCTTCTCATCTTCTAGATTTGGTCCAAACACGATCCATAGAGCTAGACTCCTCTGAGTACTTGATGTGATCTTGATGCACAAGCTCTTGAATCAAATCGTGCTAGCTCCAAACTTGACTTCAAATCCTTTGTTAAAGCTATGCACCTACTAAGATCTTGATCATAATCTGTCACTAATTAAACATAAGATCATTAGTAAACATAACTACATGAGTTGATCATCATCAAAACTAGAGTGATGGGCCTTTGGGCAACAACTAGCAAGTAATTTTTAATTCCGCATTGTTTGTCATTTAGTATAGCCATCACCTATTCACCCCCTCTAGGTGATTTACAATATTATCTTCATTATTATTGTTACATCATTGATATTGTTACTATCACCGTATTCTCCTAATAATCGAAATAATATGGATATTGATTGATCTAAATAATATAATAGACAACTTAAACCAGGATTTGAAAAATTAATGGAGGAGACAACATCTGTATTTTTGGTGGACCCTAGATACAGATTGCACAACCGAGGTACGGTTTCACTGTAGGGTTCCGGGGGATGACTATTATATCACCTGCAGTTGTAATTTCATTCCTTTATTCATTTGCTATCATGCGTAAACATTTATATATAGTATTGTAGTGATATCGATCTTATTTAGTAGAGTTTATATAACTTATTCAGGTTACTCTAGGCTTAAAGTGTATACGTGGGGTATTTTTGTCACGTATATATGTCGCCGACTCTCGTCGCGACTCCGTTTCCCTGTATTTTGAGAAGCGGGGCATGACACACATGATGATCAAAACTCAAAATATTACAAAAATTAGATAAGATTATCTTTAGAATATCAGATATATGTGTTGAAACTGTACAACTATCGTAGCTGCCATATGGTGTAGTAGAGGGCCATACTGCAACATCCTGGCGAGAGGGGGTAGCGTACTGGCTTGTAAGAACTCCCAATGAAGTTCTTCCATAATTTAATTTTTTATCTCATATTCTTTGGCCTTCCATATGACTTCAAATGTGCTTCACGGATAGCTTTAGCCTTTCTTTCAATCTCCTCCATTATATTTCAATGGTGTTGGCGAGGAGTATAGAAGTAGCTAATCAGTTTAGCCTCTTGTCTGTCGGCTATAACACGACCGGGGTGCTCATCACTCTCCAATGCAATGGCTAATATATCATATCCCGGATGGGTGAATGTCTTCCTGGAACACAGATTGAGATAAAGAGTCCTAGAAGAAATTTGAGGGTAAACACTTATTGAAATTTAAAAAAAATCGGGGATGCTAGGGGAGAACATTCAACAAGTTTTCGACATCTTTAGTGTAGCGTTCAAAATCTTTAGTGAAACTTTTGAAAGTTAGTTCCTTAGCTCTCTTTAAAGAAGATAAGCACTATGACAATTATGTTGTAACATAAACACTTACAGTTTTATGTGCAATTTCTTGACTATGTTCATTTATGTATGAACCGTCCGCATAAATCCTGGCCTTTTCCTAAAAAATTGCACATAAAATTGTAAGTGTTTATGTTGCACTTTTCTTCATCTTCTCCAATCAGTTCAGTGACATTCAGTGACTTGCAACTATTGTCACAAGAAGACATTAGAGCTGATTATTGGCTTTAAAAAAAGAAACATTCAGATGCTAATATCACTGAACTGATTTGAGAAGATGAAAATAAATGCAACATTCTATCTGTTATAGACAGATCAGTTGGTAACAAAAGTAGATAGATTATTGACTCTAAATGTTCAAAGCACATCAGTGCCAATAGGAAGAAGTTCTCCTCATACACTTCAGTTCAAGGGGGAGAAGTCTTCATGGAAAATTCTTCTACAAGAAAGGTGATTAGCGAAGGAACAATTCAGTTTTATTCTTATGATAGATGCATCACTACTCTTCAAGGCGTCCGTCATGTTGCTGATTCAAGGTATAATCTCATCTATCATGGAGCCTTACAAGGAGAAGGGTTCAGTTTCAGTTCTGAAGGGGATCTTATAGAAGTCTTCAAAGAGGCCCATGTGAAGCTTCATGTCGAACGTGTCGGCAATGTATATATGTTGCGAAATTACAGTTGGTGGATTGCAGTTACCCTCAGCTTCGAAAGCGACAATTGTGGAACAATCAGAGACTATGATGATTTCGAGCTCGATGTTCAGTTGTACTCCTAATAGAGATTGTGACTAAGCGCGCAAAAAGAAAGTCCAAATCGTTATTCCTATGGTGGAGCAAATTCTCATAAATCCTGTGTGGATCAAGAAGATCATTGAGTGATTCTGAAATTATTTGACCTAAACAAGTTGTGAACCCGTGAGGGGGCTATGGAGAAGAGGGAGTGAGATGGAGATGAAATCAAGTTATTTTCGATCAATTGTGCGTGGACGCAGCACATGGAGCATGGTGGCTATTCTCAGATTTGGACGTATTCGAGTCAAGGGGAGATTGTAGGATTTGTGACTGAAATATGTCGTGAAGAAAGATGAAACTTCGGAGATCAAAGAACGGATGTACACAAGGTGTTGTGCACATTACCTGTCGACCAATACTGAGTATAGTTGACGATTCATATGGATTAGTCGACTAATACATTATATAGTCGACTAGGTTGGCCAACGAGAGTTTGGGTTCTCGAATTTTGTCAGAGTAGTCGACTAGTACTTGAGCCTAGTCGACTAATACATAGTATAAGTCAACTAATACCCTGGCCTAGTCGACTAATATCAGGTCTGGCAATTTCCTTTTCTGGATCTGTTTTCAGATTCGAGTTGAATTCGTATTTACTTTATTCTGAGGCAGTGATTGTTCGTATTGATGAAATTTGTTTAGGAGTAGGAGAGTTATATGGCTTATAAATAAACCCTTGGGGTAGCCTTCAATATAATCCAATAAATTTGTAATTTCTAAGGTGTAATTTATTTAGATGAGAGATTTCTGAGAGAAGCTTAGCCACAAGCGTTCGCTGTTCTTGACGGTCATCAAGGGCTTGTAATCTTCTCAGCATGAGGTGTAAGTAATTCTTATTTTACTTTCCCAAAGTTTTAATAAAGTTTCTCCTTCCTTCTCTCGTGGACGTATACATGAATCGGTGAAATCACATTATATTGTTTGTTGGCTTTCTACTTTGAAATATTTTCTCTTCTTCTCGTTGCATTAGTAGATCCTGTGATTTCTTTCTGCTGCGCCGCCTCAGTCGATCCGGTCGTGGCGATGTTACCGAATTCACGACAAGTATCTCTTGAACGACAAGGATATGTAATCGATAATATAGATTGCGAGCTTGATCTCTAGAGTCTAATCTGAACATCACTCCGAAAACAAAAAAAAGTTTATGATCATAATTTTTTATATTTTAGCCCAATAAATTTCTTCTCGGTCTTTATCCGTAAACTGTATACTTCAAGTTTAAATTATATATATATATATATATATATATATATATATATATATATATATATATGAGGTTCAACCGAAAAGATATTTCATTCGCAAGCTACAAACATATACAAGCTTTTGATTCTCCAAACTACAAATGTTTATAACATATATAATACCTCAAATTTCCGTTAAATATCTTGAATACCTCAAGATTCCGTTACCTCAACACCATCTCTGTTTATTAACAGAATAGGAAAGCTAAATGCAAGCTGTCCAAACTGATATATAGAGATGGAGGAAAAAGAAAATTTGCATCTTTCTCGCGACCCAAAACAAAACAAAACAAAACAATAGTAGATCTGTCCGGTTACACGCCCAAAAAAAAAACAAAATTTGCGTCTTTCATGAAAGGCAAACCTTTTCAGCAGCTGAAAGGTTCTAATTACTCAATAATCCTGGAGATGGCATTAAGTATCTTACAGTTTTGTTTGAAGATTCAAAGGACACATTGTTCACGTAATGCATGAAGATAAAGAATATCCTGCAAATATATTTGCAGTAAGAAAGTACTCATTTCTTCTCATTTTGGACTGTTGGCGGCAGAAACAAGTTCCTCAACTCTGTCCTACTCACTCTTGCCAACAAAATCTTTACTTCAGAAACAAAGTAATCAGCATCCAGTCATTGTGAACTCTGCCCCTCCTCCTGATTCTCTTGCTCATCATCTTCAGAGCTTCTTGATTGAGTACTGGAATCCGAAGATTGTTCTTGACTACTAACATCTCTCTCAAGCATTACACCCAGCATCTCTTTTGCCATCTTTTTGCCCTCTTTCCCCCATTCTCTCTTCTTCTCTGTTAACACCTCCTCTGCTCCTCCCGCAATCGCCAACTCCTTAAACTTCAACGGGCAATGCGTGCAAATCCTATGCATCACGGCCAAACATTCCACTTGTTCCTTTTCCATCCCTTCTTCCTCTTTCAAAATTCCCAACATAGCTGGAAAAGCTCCCGCATCCATCAGTTCCTCCCTCCCTTTACTCCCCTCTGCCAAATTGTACAGTATCTTGTTGCGTAACTCCACAGAGCCATCGCCTCTCTGCTCGATCTGTCTGTGGCAACATCCAGCAGTCGGGGAACAGCCCTCATTTTTTCAAGAATGGGGAGATTGTAACGAGAAAGGGTCAGGAAGTACAGAGCCAGTCCTGCGTGTCGACGACCAGTTGGGCTCAAGAAACGCTCGCAGAAGTTTTCAAGAAGGGGCGGGAGTGCTCTGAAAGCACCAACGACCATCCTGTCCTGTTCATCAATGGCCAAATAGTACATGGCTCCTGCTGCATTCGCGCGTGCTTCTATGATTCCGTTGGTGAGGACATGAACTAGAGCAGGAACGACCCTCCATCGGACAAGCTTGCTTCTGTTGAATTTTTCGCGGGCGAGCACCGCGATGGCTGCGGTTGCGTTCAGTTGGGATCTTCTTCTCAAGGAGTGTAGCATGGGGATGACGAGGGCCAGGATTCTTTCACTGCAGAGAGCAATGCAGAGTTCTCTGTCTTGCACTGCGGTTTGATAGAGGAATACAGAGCGACTTCCTTTGTTGAAACATCGTTTGAACACAGACCTTTGAAGATCAGCGCTTCCTCTGTATCATCGCCAACAGTTTCAGTGGGAGCTTCTTCTTTTTTACCGTCATTATCAGCATTTTTAGCTGGAGGTTGTGTGGAAGGCTGAAAAGTTGATGAGATTTGATTGAGGGCGCTCTTTATTGATTGCTCTCTTCTCAGAATCTTGGGCAGCCTCTCGAGGATCTTGGTTTCTAAAGGGACGGTTTGATCATCTGAAGAGGAGGAAGACGAAGATGGCGCCGGGTTCTCGGGCTCTCCTTCGATTCTTGATGTAGAGCTCTCCCCCTGCGAATAATCGACGGCTGCAACTTGATCTTTATGGTCAGCAGAAGGTTCTTGATTGGTACCGGCCTTCAATTGCTCAATGAAGCCGTGAGCTACTTGTGAGAGATGGGGAGAGGGGGTTGATGGCAGACGCGGTGGCACCAGTCGAGGATGGCGTCTTTGAGATTGAGATTGGGTGTCAAAGTAAATGAAAGGAAATCAGAGGAGGAAACAGAGGAAAGATTGTGAATGGGAGGGATGAAGATGAGATCTTGGCAGGCTCGGATGCAGGCTCGCTCGAAGGTGAGGCCGGTGGGAATGATGACGGGGTCTGCCATTAGACAGCCGGAGATTGGACAGAGGAACGCATTGGGTGGTTGCTGTGGTGGTGTTTTTGACGGTGGTGGCGGTGGCGGTGGTGGTGAGGTTGAAGAATGAGAAAAGAGCGTTTGGAGAAGTTGAAAGGAGATTTCCCGCTTCTTGACATCTTGTTCTCTTCTTGCCAAATGCCAACTACTTCGTGAATTTTTTTTTTCTCTGCGTGTTGGAGAATTAACTATTCTGGGGATAGTCTTGAGACTGGAGAGCATGCAGCCAGTTTTCTCTATTTAAAGGATGCTAGGGATGTTAGCTTTGATTTCAAGGATGGTCAGTTCAGCTGTACACTTGCTTCTGTTCCACTAGTGTTTTGTAATTAACTTACATATAATATGTATTAAGATATTAGTTTTAAGCATATAGCGAAATTAGCTAAAATTATCCTTAATTTCAATTATTATATTACACTTTTTTTGAAGTAAATGAGCATCACTCCTCTCCCACAACTATCGGCTCACCACTGGGTCGCCACTGGGTGATAGTTTGACAAATGCATAAATAGGGGCACATCTTCTCCTTTATAGAAATATTTGAGATCAAGGACTTTTTTTGGAATTGTGATGGACGTTAACAATGATAGAGAAATCAGCTTCTGAATTGATAAATGGTGCACGAACGTCCCTTTGGAGTGGCTTTTTCCTGAACTTTTTCCTATGGTCCAAGATCGCGTCGGGCGGTCCTATCTCACTGGTTGGATAATGATTGGAATATCAAGGTACCTGAATTGAATTAGGTGGAGCTATCTGCCAAGAGGGACTGATTTTTGTTGTTCTGACATATTCAGAAGATTTCTACAGGATGTGCCGGTATTTTGCTTTGAGGTGTTTTTATTGTTCTGATGTATTTATATTTCTTTTTATTTGTACTTTTATTCCTTCCCTTCTATTGCATATGCGTGTGTAGTGGTCAAAAACTGAACATCAGCAAGATGCTGCCACGTGCCCAAGCAATTGAGTTCTCTTTTTGAAGTTTATACAATAATCAACTACCTCTGACACATCAGACCCACCCGAGAGCATCTACAGTTCCGGAAATCACTCCAGGCCAAATCAACTTCAATCTCCAAAGCCCCGTCACTTAGAGCCATCTCGGAGCAAACCCCCGTCCTGGAGGCATCACCTCTGGAGTCACCTAAGGTTCAACATCCCCGACTTCACCTGAAGTCCTCAATAATAACCGCCAAGATATTCACCTGCAATCAAGCTGCCTCTCCTCTCCCATGTTGGAGACATGTAATGCTCATACACTCAAGGTGGACAGTTAAGAAATTCTTTGCATTGAATCTCAACCATCATGTCAGGAATCACAACCGTTACAATAAATTCGCACATGAAGATCATGCTACTTCACAAATCTCATGAATGCCTCAATCGCCTCAGGACCTACGGTTCAGTATAAATAGACCTTCTCCAGCGAGATGGGGACTTTTTCGTTCCATTCAATTCTAACCCCAAGAAATGCCAATACATACCTGTAATTTCTGTAAATCGGTAAATTTATAATGAATTTTCTCCTTCTTCTCATGGTTTTTCTAATTTGGGTTTTAACATAAAAATATCATGCTTCCATCTGTTTTCTATTTTGTGTTTATTAATTTGCACTTATACACCAAACTCATACTCTCATTTGTGGTCTGAACCGATCTTCTGATTATTCGCAACGGAAAATCCACCACCACAGTATGCATCTTTGCTTTCTAGATTAGGATAATCTTTATTTTCATTTAGATGTATTTTCAGGGAGTTTTCAGTAAAAGCTTTTTAATGTAGTGCATGGACCTAATTGGTTCACCGTTTACTCTATAAAAAGATATTACACTTCTTTGCTAAATGTTTGAAATATTTTTGCTTTGTGCTATGGAGAATTAATTATTATTGTGGATGAATGCATGAAAATATTTATTTAAAGTGACCGAGTAAGTCACTTAGTTTTCGATTATGCTTTTCTTTCAGAGCAGGTAGAATAATGCTACATGGACTGTAGGCGGTTGATCGTCAAAAAGCAAGCACAAGAATAAGTAAAAAGAGTGTGAGTTGATGTTACTGCTTTTGCGATTCCTCCGTAGTAATGAAGTGGCTATACGGGTCGTATCCACAAGGAGGGAGAGTGATGAAAGTTTGATGCGGCTTCTTTGTTTAAGAAAAGAGAAAAATCTTTGTTTCAAATAAAGAATTGGAAAATAAAACAAGTTGTTTTCAAAAATTATTTTATAATAATTTGGTGATTTGTAAAATTGAATTTTCTTAATGGTGAAAATGTATGACTAACTTTCTACTAAGAGCTCTCAGTAATCCCTAATTTCTTGAAGATGTAGCCTCACAATGGATCATAGGCAAGTATTACCTTTATACATAGGAACTATTCACGTTGGGACCGAATAAAAGTCCTTCCTCTAACTTAGCTTCACACGGCAAAACTGGGACATTCCCTTATCAAGATAAATAGAAAGCGAGAATAAGGGAAGACACAAGTGCATTAATGGTATCGGTAAAGATAAAAGAAAAATCTCTAATTTACAAAAATAAGTAAAGTATACAATCCATAAATCATCAAAAACCGGTTAAACATGAAATATAAGAAAGTGAATACTTGAATGTAAGTTAGAGTTAGAGCCCTCGTCTTAAGATATCATAACTCTTGTTTGCACAAGACTTATTTGACACTACTGACTCATTTTGGGTTTATCAATCAAATTGTTAGATATTAGTGAGTTAGTAGTTAGTTAGCCATGCAATGAAAGAGTTAGTTAGACATGGCAGTAAAAGAAACAATAAAGGAAAAGAAGTAAAGAGAAAGGGAGTTACACTATAACAAGAAAGTAAAAATAAATGGAAAACACAAGTAAATGAAAAGAAGAAAGAGAAGCAGTTACTTGTATTAGCTTGTCACCCTTCAAATACAACTTTTACACACACTCTCTCTCTTTCCACTCTAATGGCTAAACTAAAACTAGAAGAATAAGGAAACTAAAATAACTATAATCCTAAAAACAAGATTGCAACAATACTCTAAACTCTGGATCTGCTTCTCTTCAGACTGCAGGGGGGTTTTATAGGCATCAAGGGAAAGGGGGCTAGGGGGACAACCCCTGGCCCAAAGCCCGGGCGCGCTCGCGTCGTACGTCATGAAAAGCGGCCGAAGCCGCGTTTCTGCGGCCAAGTCAGGGCGGCGCGCCTAACTTCGTGTAGCGTGTCGTCTTGTATGTCCCATATCAAGTGGATCTTCTGGCTTCAAGATTTGATGCCCTGAGCTGACAAAATCTCTTCTCTAAGGTCAATGGCTACTTGGTAGGCCTTTAATCACCTATTAAATTGTGAATTAGGGTCTTCTTCTTCATTTGCACACCATGGACTTAGGATCAAGCAAGTAAAGCATTATTAGCAGAATTTTATATCAAATAAATATGTGAATGTGATAAAATTTATGTAACATTAGAGACTAATCAGCGGCCTGCATCCCGAGTGACAAAGCAAATGGTTAAATTACTGAACTATTTTTCATTAATTATCTAAAAGTGCATGCGATGCTGAGCCATGTCAATGATACTCTTCAAGGCAGATTATTGGGTTTATCTTACTCTTACCATATGAGATGGTAAATTGTACTAAGAGATTCGTACTAATTATTACTAATGTAGTGAATTATGTAGATGGTTGAATGTTGGAGGTGACAGCTAAGTTTCGCTTCCTTTTATTTGCATTATTATGAAATTTGATAATGGCTGACAATTTAAGAAATTTCGTGAAGAGCATACTAGATCAGCCTTACAGGACTTTGAAATCATTATTCAAAGTTATTGCTTCTTCGATGAGCATACACTCGAAGTTGATCAACCTCCAAAGTGAACATTTCTCTGCAAGTTGTCTGAAAGAATCACTACAAAAGAAAAGGGTTTTCATGGCGGTTTAAAACCATCGTTAAAAGCAATGACGGTGATCAAAAATCGCTTCTATTCGGGAAACATAAAAATTTCACGGTGGTTCATAACCGCCGTCAAGTCAAACATGTCACGACGATTTTTGACCGCCATTAATCAAATATGTCATGGCGGTTCGGAGAATAACCGCCGCGAAAACTCAGATTTTTCATGGTAGTTTGTCATAAAAAGCGTCATGAAAAGTTAACATTTAACGGCCGTTATGAAGATAACCGCCGTTAAATGTCTATGAAAATTTTAACCTTTCACAGTGGTTCTAAAATAATCACTCGTCAAAGGTTTTATTTTACGGCGGTTTAGTATAAAACCATCGTAAAGTATCTATAAAAAATTTAACCTTTCATGACGGTTCATTAAATACCGACATGAAAGGTTTATTTCACAATGATTATTGTTAGAACCGCCGTTAATTGTTTTTAAAAAAATAAAATTTAACTATTCACAGTGGTAGTGAAAAGTCGTACTTTTTTTAAAAAATTTAAAATAACAGATTACAGGTTTACAAAAATGTTCAATATACAACAAAAGATACAAAATTCATATATACAATAGATACAAGATATACAACACAAAGATTTTCCTGTAATAGAAACATGTTTGCAACCATTAGATTACAGGAAAAAAAACATGTAAATAAACATTGAAATTGACATATGAATAACATTCTTGTTAAATAAACTCTCATCATAACCTCCGACCAAAATCAACTAATAAAACAAGAGTCTCATGTGCTAAAAATTACAGTAATTATTGTTCAAGAAACAACTCTAGTACTGTTGTATTCTACAAGATCATAGCATTTTCTTACCAAGTCAAGATAAGTACTCTATTCTCTTCCCCTAACAATATCACAAACTCCAAACCTTAGCTAGAAGTCAACAAAAAATTCTTGGTACTTGATATCCATGACTTCAATTATCTTCTTGGTTATTGCACCTGCATACACTAAAAAGCCTTCACAGATCAGAAAAGCACAAAGCAAAGTTTCAAGATTAGAGAAGTGTGTGTACATGCATGTATTTGTGTGTATGTGTGTGTGTGCGTGCGTGTGTGTGTACCTATATATGTGTATGTACATGTACATGTGTACATGTATATGTGTGTGTCTACATATGTATGTGTGTATACATGCACCAAATAGAAAACATGAAAGTAAAAAAATGAAAACATGCACGAAATAGAAAACTTGCACAAACTCAAGCAAAAAAAATATTTTAAACACAATACACTCGCTACGGAATATATTTTACAACAAATCCCGCCCACTCTTCTCGAACTTCATCAAATTCCTCAATTGAATATTTTCTTTGTTATTAAAGTGCAAATATATTGACTTATTTGTGTTAGTTTTAATATATACTAAATTGACATAAATTAATTTTAGGGTAGAGGATTATACTTTTTTAGGAATAAGATTCATTTGATTTGTGCATATCTCACGCATAAATCAAATGACATACTATCCGCTCATGACACTATCGTGTTATTTAGGATACTACAAGAATTGAATTTGTGTTAAGTAAAATTTAAAATTTAAAGGGTTATCATCAGTTTCTGAAATAATTACTAGAATCCTCCTCTATGTAGCTTTTTATCTTTTTCTAATTAGTTTGTGCAACCAACATGGAGAGGACCTTTTCATAAATTTTAGAAAATAAAAAAAATATTAAATAATATTTTTAAACAGAAGAAATGAAAAATATATATACAAGTACTAAATACTCACATGTTAATCATTTGACAATTCAGTGAACTTGTAAGGGTCGCTTATGCACAAAATTCAATGTGAACTATAAGAGAAATTATTTGAAAAATTAAATTAGATTAACAATTTAATTTTAATATAAAAGATTAGTACTTACCCCGTATTATATGGTGCAAGATACAACCGGCCTTTATCACCTCTTAGCATCATGTCCATGATATATCAGGCTTTGTTGGTCGCTTGATCTTCTTTGATTGTCTCACGCATGATTCAATAAGGACAAATAAAATCATATCATTGAGTAAAGCCCACATTCTTACACTAATTATATAAAAGCCTAGAGTTATCAGAAATTATCAAATATAAAACTTTTGTTGTTTTATTCCTAAAATTGAATATACATTAGTGACTTACTTTATATACAAAGCAATACATACTACGCTTATCTCCTTTCGGTCTATGAAGTCATAAAGTCTATCTTTTCGAGCATTATGGATTCAAACTCGCACCCAAATGCATTGATAGGCAAGGGTACGTGGATGAGGGTACTATCGTCCATCATCCTCGAATGTGCTACCATTGTCTTTATTGATTTGTTCTTGCTTTATATACAAAAGGCGGGGATGTGGCTGATAGATTTGTGGGAAGCTCCCTGTAGTCTTAGGACGTGCAATCACTTTCCCTTTATCTTTTTCCTATCATGATAAAATTACAATTAATCAAATTTTAAACGCAAGATTGTACTTTAATTTTGACAACATATCCAACTATCTAGAGTGATAAGTTTTTTGGACACGCAATAAAAGCACCAACTGCTTCACTGACGAATTTCATCTCGTCGTGAGGAATTGGCAGAGGTGCATTTTCATCAAATAGATCAATGATGCTCACTCTATCCCAATCGGATCCAATTGGTATAGTGTGAAGGATCTAACCAAAATCCTTTTTGTTATATGCTTTTTCGTATGCTACAACACAGTCATGTTAGTATTTAGAGTGCCTCATATTTATTTGAGAAGAATTTAGGTTCTAGCAGTTTCCTAATATGGATCTGTCTTCATATTCATTAGAAAAGAATTCAGGTTTTGATAGATTATTAATATGGATCTATCTCCTATTTTAATTTGGATACGGGTTTCTTATTTCTCTGAGTAGGTGCTGATTTGAGTTCATGTTAGAATAGGATCATCCTTGGTGCCTATATAAACCCCTTGGGAGTGGCCTTTCAAAGGTGTGTCAAGAATTCAAGAAAAATTCTAGAATTCTATCATTGAGAGTTGTGAGAGAGATCTCATTGTAGCTATTGTATTTTCTTCTTTGTTTTCAATAAATATTTCTCTCCTCCTCCCCGTGGACACAGGTATATTGTCGAACCACGTTAAATCTTGTATTTCTTGGTTATGTGGTGATTGTTTGCTAGTGATAGATCTTCTATGCTTTCATTTTCGCTGCTGAGTCTTCGACTTGGTGTTTCTCTATTATCTGATCGGTGATAGATTATCAGTAATTGGTATCAGAGCGATGGCTAGCAAGACGACCATAGCAACCAAGTTCGAGGTGAAAAAATTCGACGGGAAGTCCAACTTCCTATTGTGGAAGATGCGAGTAACATCGTTGCTCGCGAAGGAGGGCATACACAAAGCCTTACTTGGTATTGAGAAGAAGCCATAGAAGAATGGGATGATGAGTGGAATGACATCAACTTTTACGTAAAGGCGACGATTATACTTTGCATATCAGTTGAGGTCCTCTACAATATGATAAATGAGAAGACAACTATTGGTCTTTGGTGTAGGCTGGAGAGCCTGTATATGATGAAAAGTTTGTCAAACAAGCTTTTCATGAAGAAGTAGTTATACAGCCTTCGGATGGAGAAAGGTACGTCTATTCTACAACATCTAAATGCTTTTATTAGAATTTTAAGCGACTTGTTACCTCCAGAGGTTAAGCTAGAAGAAGAAAACAAAGCTCTTCTATTACTTTCTTCTCTTCCATCAAGTTATTACCATTTTGCGACCACCATCATGTCTGGTAAGCAGACCTTAGAGTTAGAAGATATCAGGCGGATGCTTCAGAATAATGAGCTATTGAAGAAGATAGATTCTACAGAGAAGGCCACAGGATTGTTTGTCAAGGGCCAGAGAGGAAGATCAAAAAGTAGGGGACCCAAAAGAAATCTAAAGGCTTCTAGCAGTTTCTCTTGCTACTTTTTCAAGAAATCAGGACACATCAAGAAAAATTGTATAAAATATAAGAAAATGCTGAAGAGGGAAGACGATAAAAATTCTGATAGTGCTAGCACCAGTGGAAAGTCAGATCAAGCCTGGGTTATCAAAAAAGTAGATGAGGATTCATGTGATGTATTAACAGTTGAGTTAGAAAAAGGTAAATACTCAGATGCTTGGTTACTTGACTCAGTGTGCACATACCACATTTGCCCAAAAAAGGAGTGATTTAGTACTTACAAGTCTTATGATGGAGGTTCTGTCTTGAAGAAAAATGACGTCGTGTGCAAGACTGTTGGTATCATCATCTGTCTGAGGATGTTTGATGGATAGGTTCAAACCCTCACGAACATTCGACACGTTTCAGATTTAAAGAAGAATCTTCTCTCATTGGGAACTTTGAAAGGTCGAGGGTATAAGTTTTCTAGTGCAGATGGAGCAATCTAAGTTACTAAAGGTGGTATAACGAATCTCAAAGGAGAATGAACAACAAACTTGTACAAGTTGATAGGAAGCATTATTGTTGGTGATGCTTCAGCGGTAACAGAGAAGAAGGATACTACAAGACTTTACATGCGTCTTAAACAAATAAGCGAGTAAGGTCTTCAAGTCCTATAGGTATCAAATATTGCAAACTTGATCTTTTTTAATTTGCATCATGGGTAGGCAACGCAGAGTAGCTTTCTCTACATCTCAGCATAAAACAAAAGGCTTGCTAGATCTTATACACACGGATGTGTAGGGCCTTCACCAGAAGCATCCATTGGGGGTGCTAGATACTATGTTACTTTCATAGATGATTTTTGAAGTAACGTTTGGGTATACTTCTTGAAGCAGAACTCAGTGGTATTTCAGAAGTTTAAGGAGTGAAAAACTATGGTGAAAAATCAGACTGGGCGGAAGGTGAAAGTCTTGAGATCCGATAATGGAGGCGAGTACACCTCCAAAGAATTCAAAGACTACTTAGCGAGCAAGGACATTATTGTTGTCATTTCATTCCTTTATTCATTTGCTATCATGTGTGGACATTTATATGTAGTATTGCAGTGATATCGATCTTATTTAGTATATTTATATAGCTTGTTCAGGTTACTCTAGGCTTAGCATGTATAGTGGGGTATTTTTCTCGCGTATATATGTCACCGACTCTCATTTTGAGAAGCGGGGCGTGATAGGGTTTTCTTGGTATTAGAGTCAGATTTACTCAAAATGGGACCTAATTTATACTGGTAACTTGCAACGAGGTATAGTTACACTGTAATATACATATATTATCCATACAAGGATATTGACTCCATTTGAAATTGATCGTCCTCTCTTTGAAAATCCATCTATTTGATCTTTTAATATCCTTGATTTCTACTCTTTTTCTAGAACAATATGAGTTCCATCTTAATTCTTATTCTTTTCCCGATCCTATTTTCTAATTTTGTCTCCTGAGTTTGGTCGCTTCATGTTGAAGTCAATAGCAGAGCATAGAGCGCGCAGCGGAAGCGTAGCGGACCCATGATGCAGTGAGAAGCGATGTGAAAGGTTTATCTTCTTCCTTAACTTGATTTTCTATCATTCTCCGCTTTATCAAAATTTCGAGGACGAATTTTTTTGCAAGGTGGATAGAATGTAATATCCCTTGTAAATAATATTGTATTCTTATTTTTTTTAAGTATTTATTTTTATTTAATTATTATTATTATTATTTAAACTTCTCATGACTTACTATTATTGATACAAATTATTTTGAGATATTAAACAATGATTGCCCTTATATATAATTAATACTAATTATCGATATTAGTAGTAACAATTATTATTATTGTTTGTGCTGTTAATTATTATCAGTATTATTTTGTTAGCATGATTGTTACTATTACTATTACTATTACTATTCTTGTTGTTTATATTATCATTGATTATAATTAGCATTACCATTATTTATGGGTATTATTATTTGACCATTATCATTATTAGTCTATTGTTGTTAGCATGGTTATTATGTATTATTATTATTGATATTATTTGATTTGTCACATACATTGCATTTATGTTGTCACTTTACCATACTTGTTTGCTAATAAATGATATTAATAATTGTCTTTTTCTTTGCTAAATGTAGGCCCAAATGCTCAAAGAAATAAATGAGGAACAAGCCCAAAAGCCCACTTTATTCTGAATTAATTCAGAATAAACTCGAAGTGAAGAAATCTGGGCTATCAAGGAGTTGAGAAAATCCCTCCTTGAATCGAGGAATCGAAGCCAAGAAAATCAAATGCTGATTCAGTCAGTAGTTGAAGAAGAAAAAAGAAAATCAACCAGATATGCGAGAAGCCCTTCACCCCAGGAAGCTCCCCCCTCTTGGTGTGGCCACCTGGCCACACCAGCGCCGCAGAATTGCGGCCCAAGCCGCAATTCTGCGGCCAACTGAAGTCAGTTGGGGGAGCGTTTGCTCCCCTGACCTCCCCGGGATCTTGGTTGTTAGGGGTTTTGCCTATAAAAAGGCATTTGCTGCACTGAAAAAAAAAAAGGCAGAGATAGGACTTAGCCAAGCTTTTCATTTCTAGGTTTAGGTTTTTTTTTTTATGTAACTTGTATGTAGGCTTAGGTTAGAAGATGATTCATGTAAGTAAGAGAGAGAGGCTGATGTTGAGAGTGACACCGATGTACTCCTCCTCCTTTCTATCATTGTCTCAGTAAGCAATAAAGGTAAACTTTTCTTTGTGTTCGTTTCTTTACTTTCCTTTACATTTGTTTTGCTTTTCGTTTTCCTTTTCTACTTCACCTTGGTTGTATGTGTTGAGTCTACAAGTGAACTCTAAAGCAAGTACACCGATGCTACGTGAGAGCCAGCGATAGTTCATGAAGACGTTCTCCTCTTCCAAGCTCGCATCACTTCGTTCTTCTTATGCTTGACGATATAATGTGCACGGGGACCGAGTTCGAGTTTATGAACTATGCGTTGAACGCCTCCGAAGCACAAAGGTAGAACTTGCAAAAAGGTTTCCAAGTAAGTCATCACCAAACTAGGTAAGTAATTCTTAACTTTCTTTCTTTTCTTTTATCGCTATAGTATAGATCGCCAACACGATTTCTTTCACCACTTCTTCCCAATCGTTTTCGATCTTTTCCTCCACTTCATTTGTACATAGTCGCTTTTTATTGTTTTCTGATTTTCCACCTTCTTCATCTCTCGCTTTCTCTCTAACTTTAACTATAACTTTCTTTTTCATTTTTATAACTTTAAAACAGAGAAGAATCTTCGCTTATTTTAATAAGATTTCAATAAAACTGTAAACGCTTCCATCGCAAACCCTCCTTGTGGATCACGACCCGCATAGCCACTTGCTATAGCGGAAGAATTGAGCACTTGCACAAGTTTATTATTAGATCTGAAATTTCGTATTTTTTTTGTGCAGGTTTTGCCTCAATCAAATTTTGGCGCCGTTGCCGGGGAGGGTAAAACGGTTTTTATTGAAATCTGAATTTTTATTGCAAATTTTTTAGAACTAAACGAATTTTCTTCTCTGTTGCAGGTTACAGGGCAAGCAAAGCTGAAAATTATTATTGCAGTGACATACAAGTGGCCTTGGGCCTCTGCTCCAAAAAGCAGAGACCAAGGGCCCTCTGAATTGCCGCGATTCCACGGCAAAAGTCGCGGATCCGCGGCAAGGACGAGTTGACTACTAACAGCTTTTTTGCAGGGCTGCTTAGTTTACAAATTCTAGTTTGCTGCAACTTTAATTTTTCTTATATGCCATAACATAAGCCTGCTAATAATCAACAGTAAAATATTTGTTGAAAAGATAAAAAATTGATTAGACATTTGCATTTTAGGCACGTGTCTTTTTAATTCCTTTATTTTTTACTGTTGAAGAGTGCTGGAGCAAGGTATGTTTGCATTGCATCTAGAATAGGACTATCTCTTGGTTGATTTATATCGCTTTGAGTGCATCTTATTCATCTTGTACACTTGCACAAAAAAACTGATCTTAAGGGCACCACCCAATAATAAGATAAGGTGGGGATTTAATCACCCTTCCTTAGCCCAAAAATCAGAATCCAAGCACTCACTAACCCAAGCCTAACTAAAATTAAGTAGACGTTGGCCCTAGGGACATCTCGGACTCAATTAGGAGATTATCCTAAGGGGGAAAAATATTAGAATCTAACTCCTGCAAAATCAGTGTCTAGGAAAGGGATTAAGGGCCGAAAGCCCGAAGGTTGGTGGTTATTTAATTAAGGAACGTCTTTGACGGAAAACCTCCCACCAACCTTGCCCTGACCTGGCTGATTAGCTTGTGGTTAAAGTCTACATTAGACCTCCCGTGGACAGTCTAACCAGTTAGGAGTCGTCTAGGTCCTAAGTCTACCCTAACTTAGGCTAGAATTTTTTCTTTTTGTTTGTTTATTTGTTTGTTTTTCTTTGTTTGTATTATACTGTGTGATATGGACTATAATAATAATTTTTTCAACTACAATAATAATCCATATTACACACCGACTTCATTTTCGGATATTACCAACCCGGCATATCATAACTTTGACCAACCTAGTGTGCCGGATTGGTCTTATCCGAATCAATATGACCCATACCCCCATCTAATAACTATAATTTCCATAACGATTTTAACTCTTCACAGAGTCAGTGGGGATTCACCTACCCAGAGTCCAATTTTCAACCACAATGTCCTCCTTCTCCACCTAGTCCACAATATTTCCACGAGTCATACTCAGTTCCACCAGTCCAAAATAGAAAACCATCAATTTTGGAACGGAGTATGCGTGAGTCCAAACAACAATCACAAAATCTGATGGACTCACAATTTCAATACCACTTCCAAAACAACTCTTCATCTTTTCACAAAGACAATGAACCCACCAACTATGAAAAGATGCTAGAAGCCATGACTCATGCTCAAAATGCTAGAAATCGTGACATAGACATGATGGTCGAATCTCTACGTTCCCACCGTCCTGATGTCACTTACCATTCTGTTAGAGCCAAAGAGTCATGTAGTTTTAGAAATCAAGATTCCATTTCAGAACAACCACTTGAACTTGCCCAAACTCCAAATTTGAAAAAGATATTGATAGTTTAGCAAGTTTTCCTTTTCCTGAAATAGAACTTGAGAATGAATATGATCTTGAACCCCAACTTAGTGATTCAATGCTTCTTCCTGATTCAATAATGACTCCGGTATCTTCACCTGATTTCGATCTTTTCCCCGAGTCAACATTGGATCCTGTACCAATCCATAATGAAATTGAATCACCCATCTGTGAGGATCATATTGAACTTGACCAATTATACACTCTTGAAGATCCTATTAACAAATTGGCAAGTTCTCAATTTTTTGATATTGAAGTCAACGAGATATGTGACCTAGATTCTCATATCTGTGATCCAGTTCAACTTTCTAAATCAATCTTGACTCCTGTTGTGTTACCAAACTTGAGTAATGTTTTAGAGTCAGTTTTGATTCCTCCACCTATCATTCATGAACTGGAATCACCCACATTAAGTCACATTCCATTGTTAGAAAATACATGTGGACTGGAGTTTCAACTTCTTGACTTGGACCAATTTCTGAACCTATTTCGACTCCTGAACCTTTACTTGACTTAAGTCACCTTCCTGAGTCGGTATTAGTTCCTGTCCTTCCTGAGTCCAAGTCAACTGTTCTATCATTTCATACTCTATTCTGGGACGAGGTGGTTGACAAATTTGACTCCAAAATCAATTATGGAATTTGGAAATTAGATGGGGTTAAATTTTTAATAAAACTTCTTAATGGAGTTATCTTTTTAATGGGTTATATTAAAGATATTTCTGGTGGGTTCCTCCGAGACCCAAGAAAAGTTGATTGGGCCGCGTTTCGTGGACCAATCAGACCACCACCGGAACCACCACCTTAAGGTAACCTTTTCCTTCCCTTTCTTCTTTTTCATGCATCTATGCATTCATTCATACATTGAGGACAATGCATGAGATAGGTGTGGGGGAGGGTCTAACATAACTTTTCTTTTTCTTAAAAAAATAAAAAAATAAAAAAATAAAAAAATTTAACACTTTTCTTTACTTTTAAAAAACTTTTTGAAAAATAGTAACAATATTTTGACTTATTTTTGTAAGAAATTAAGTTAACTTTAAGGAATAGGAAAATCCAAATTAGGATTTCTTATACTTGGTCAAAATAAGATTATTTGTTTGATTTTTAGGGTTAGGAAGATAATTTGTCAAAGTAATTTAGTCTTGATCTTTACCTTGATGAAATATGCATACTTCATACACTTACACACTTAGGGTTCAAAAACAAAGATTCTTATGCCTTATAAAAAATATATATATATAAAAAAAATGAATAAGTCTAATTATTGATTAGCTAGGTGCTTTGGCCTAAGCAAGCCTTAGTATTTATGCGAAAGATAATTAGATAAGTTTGAAAAAAATGAATAAGTCTAATTATTGATTAGCTAGGTGCTTTTGGCCTAAGCAAGCCTTAGTATTTATGCGAAAAATGATTAGATCCTCTGATTAAGCTGGGTATCTGTGCCTAATAAAGCATGAGTATTCACGCCTAAAAGAGGTTCATATAATAAAATCCTTAGTTTTGTGGCCTTGTCTGCTCGAGTCCTTAAGTCCTAGGGGTGTCTTCTCACCTGGTGCCCTAAGACCGTTTGGTTTGGGAGTCATCGATTAGAGGCTTGTTACATGGGCAGATTAGAAAGCCTAATAGAACTAAGGAATAATACCACAAAAAAAAAGTATATATATAAATAAATAAGGCATAAGAGTTAGAGTTAATGAACCCTTAATCAAAATTTTCACAATCACAAGGTGCATATGACTTAGGGTAAAGTAATAGACTAGATGAGAAGTACAAATTGACTCCTTACTTTAATTGATAACAATTTTTGAATAGAGACTAAGTTTAGGAATGAAAGATTCGGTTTTCCTATAACTTATAGATTGCTTAGATCTTACAATCATATTTCAAATATTTTTCTCTTTCAAAATGCTTTTCGAAAATACTAACTCTTTATTTCCCTTTCTTTATGGATTTTGTGGGTGCAATCCGCTGAAAACCCTCACGAGACAAAACTCGTCCTCTAGGGGGAACCTAGAGGTTTAACGGCTTGTTGCACATGCTCAGTGCAATCGCGTGACCTGCGAAAGTGGTCCAATAATCCTTAGTATAGTTTAGTTGTTTTGCTCGAGGGCGAGCAAAAGATAAGTGTGGGGGTGTGATTTGTCACATACATTGCATTTATGTTGTCACTTTACCATACTTGTTTGCTAATAAATGATATTAATAATTGTCTTTTTCTTTGCTAAATGTAGGCCCAAATGCTCAAAGAAATAAATGAGGAACAAGCCCAAAAGCCCACTTTATTCTGAATTAATTCAGAATAAACTCGAAGTGAAGAAATCTGGGCTATCAAGGAGTTGAGAAAATCCCTCCTTGAATCGAGGAATCGAAGCCAAGAAAATCAAATGCTGATTCAGTCAGTGGTTGAAGAAGAAACAAGAAAATCAACCAGATATGCGAGAAGCCCTTCACCCCAGGAAGCTCCCCCTCTTGGTGTGGCCACCTGGCCACACCAGTGCCGCAGAATTGCGGCCCAAGCCGCAACTCTGCGGCCAACTGAAGTCAGTTGGGGGAGCGTTTGCTCCCCCGACCTCCCCGGGATCTTGGTTGTTAGGGTTTTTGCCTATAAAAAGGCATTTGCTGCACTGAAAAAAAAGAGGCAGAGATAGGACTTAGCCAAGCTTTTCATTTCTAGGTTTAGGTTTTTCTTTTTTATGTAACTTGTATGTAGGCTTAGGTTAGAAGATGATTCATGTAAGTAAGAGAGAGAGGCTGATGTTGAGAGTGACACCGATGTACTCCTCCTCCTTTCTTTCATTGTCTCAGTAAGCAATAAAGGTAAACTTTTCTTTGTGTTCGTTTCTTTACTTTCCTTTACATTTGTTTTGCTTTTCGTTTTCCTTTTCTACTTCACCTTGGTTGTATGTGTTGAGTCTACAAGTGAACTCTAAAGCAAGTACACCGATGCTACGTGAGAGCCAGCGATAGTTCATGAAGACGTTCTCCTCTTCCAAGCTCGCATCACTTCGTTCTTCTTATGCTTGATGATATAATGTGCACGGGGACCGAGTTCGAGTTTATGAACTATGCATTGAATGCCTCCGAAGCACAAAGGTAGAACTTGCAAAAAGGTTTCCAAGTAAGTCATCACCAAACTAGGTAAGTAATTCTTAACTTTCTTTCTTTTCTTTTATCGCTATAGTATAGATCGCCAACACGATTTCTTTCACCACTTCTTCCCAATCGTTTTCGATCTTTTCCTCCACTTCATTTGTACATAGTCGCTTTTTATTGTTTTCTGATTTTCCACCTTCTTCATCTCTCGCTTTCTCTCTAACTTTAACTATAACTTTCTTTTTCATTTTTATAACTTTAAAACAGAGAAGAATCTTCGCTTATTTCATAAGATTTTAATAAAACTGTAAACGCTTCCATCGCAAACCCTCCTTGTGGATCACGACCCGCATAGCCACTTGCTATAGCGGAAGAATTGAGCACTTGCACAAGTTTATTATTAGATCTGAAATTTCGTATTTTTTTTGTGCAGGTTTTGCCTCAATCATTATTATTCTTATAATTATTTTCTATTTTTCTTATTTTTTATACCTTTTACCATATGCTAAGCCCAATCCAACCCATGCCCATCAACTTATGCCAGTAACAACCCATTAGACTATGCCCATAACCCATTATCCAACCCGAAACCTATTAGCCCAATAATCTACCCTATATAAACATCCTATCAAATATCCCTAAACCTAAACCCTAAATAAATTAATTATCTTTTCTCCTCTCCACGTTCATGTTGCCGCCCATGTCCCTGTCGCCACTGGAATCCAGCCCGACCTCCGCCGTAAGCACCTCCACCTCGCACCATCTCCACACCCGGGGCACCCCATCCCTGCGAGACTATCCAGGCCAAGTCGGGTTGCTCTTCTCCCTTTCCTCTTGGCTGAGCACCCCCGCTTATTGCCGATAGCTCTTGCCTCATCCTTCGTTCGCCAGTTTCACTCCGCTACCCTAGGATTAGCTACCCTCCACCATATGAGGCCGCACTCTGAGCTCTCCCCCTTGCCGCAGAACTCCACCATGGCCGGCAACACAAGGCCCCCCATCTGGGCTGTGTCCCGTTGTGCGGCAACGCCTCCCTACCATTGCTGCGAGATCTGCCAGAGCCGTCCACGATCTCCACTGGAACCCCTTGCAACTCCGGCAACCCCCATCTCCTTTACGTTCACTGTCAGCGCGTCAGAGCTCCACATGGTTGCCATGCACATCCCCAACGTGAGTTTCTCCCTCTCTCTTTGTAGATATGTTTAAGTGTAAGTGTTTAATTATTTACATAGGTTTGATGCATGTGTATAATGGGTATTTAATTATTTATGTGTAGGTAAGAATATAGTATATTTGTATGTTTTAATTTTGGGGGTGAGTGATGTGCATGACTTTGTGTTGGTGTGTTTATGTATACATGAGTGTGGGTGATGTTTATTATTTACATATAATGTGTTAAGTATGCTTTGCGTGAGTGTGTATATATATATGCACTCGTGAATGTATGGGTGGGTGTGTATATATGTATGTATGTATATACGCGTGTGTATGTATAGTAAGTGTGAGTGTATTCACGTGTGTTTAGGTGTATGTTAATGTGAGTTCGTGGGTTGGGTTTTGTGTTGCAATATTTCAGAACTATTTAGTGAGATCTTGACCCATTACAGGAGATTTAAATTGGCATTCGTTGTGAACCTGATACACAACCATTTCGAAGACTGATCCATGAGATGACATGGAGATCTGTACCAGTTCGTGCAGTGAAGATCAGACAACGACTCGAATATAAAATCACGTCATTTCATGTGAGTGTTTGTTATTGGTCTGTTTTAATTTCAGCATTTCGTCTTATTATTTCATGTAAATACATATACGATTTCTGTATTATTTTGTTCATGCATATCACTATTGTTACATCATGATGTTATGATATTGTCTTATTGATATATCATGTACCTTGTTATTAACACTGTTATTGTTTCGTTCTGATATTCTATGCTAGCGAGCATTAGTCATGACTTTCCTTATTAGTGATAACTGGATGAGAACTCAATTGTAAATTTGAGGATTAATTAATGAGACGGACTTCATTGATAGATTGGGTTGGTGGACTATATTAGAGTGAGGCTAGATTTGATGATGAGAATGAATTGATGTATTATTGATGTGTCTGTGTGTGTGTGTATCGATAAATGCAGAGTTATTATCTTAGTACTGAGATGTGGGTGACTCACTTTATCGATGGGTAACATTATTTGATTGATCTGTTGATGCTTGGATATATAGTGGATTTAATATTTTGATACTGAGATATTCTTATCCCATCATTATATGTATAGATTGTTTACCATTTCAGATTCAGGATTATTGTGGTATACCTTTGACTGCGACTTGACTGGACCTAGTGATTAGCCTAGTTCGTATTTGGGAATGAGTGATATATTTCATGTGAAGTATTTATGAGACAATTAATTAATGATTATTTAGAATCCTTTTTGAATATTGTGGACTGATAGAATAAGATGCTACTTTACTAGAAGATTGATTCTTCGTTGATGTTTGGACCTATATATGGACTTAGTTAGAGTTTGGAGTTGACCTGAAATGTATGTTCTTTATGTTAGATCTTGTGATTGACTTGATAGAAGTGAGAGTGTGTGATAATTTTGATCGACGATCTTACTGTTATTCGATAATGAGGATATGATTAGATGTAGTTGATTGCTTATGTGAGACTCTGACATATTAATGGCTTAGAGGATGGATATATCAATGACTTGAAGATCAGAGTAGATCGAGAGGGTAGAGAACTGATTATTGATACATTGAGATAGTGATTTATTGTACCATATTACTTTGATATGGATTGATACTTGATGTTCACGATGATTGTATTGAGAGTATAAGTTGATAGATCAGTTACTACTGTATCTTAGTGCGGATGGATGAAATATTGGTCAGTCCAAGATGAGACTGCTTATTGAGCAGTATCTGGATTTGTTAATCTATTAATTCATGTTATTAAAAGTTATTGAGAAATATTGTCAGACCGTAACACATGCATTATTCCATTGTTCTACCTTTTACACGGTAATATTTGTTGGCCCAAAGGCCATTTACCCTAATTTTGATGATAACAAAATATATGTAGTTATGTTTCTAACAATTTCATTTAACTAAGTTTCAGGTTAATTCATTGTGGCATCTTGGCTTCTCTATAAAGACTCACACATTTAGAAGCCATGAACATGTCAATCCCAGACCCTAAGCACATAGATTAGCTCAAGGATCAATATAAAAGATTTGTATTTTGCTTTTTGTATTTTAGATAGTATTTATAGTCTTTGTTAAAATCAAGATGATATCGGTTGATAGCTCTTGAGATTGACACACACACACACACACATTTCGTTTCTATCTCCAAGTGTTTCGGAAAGACTTCAAAATATTTCTTTTTTTCGTTTTCAAAAGCGAGTTTCAGAAAAATGAGTTTTGGAAAAATCAGTTTTCACTTTAGAAAAGTATTTTTTCAAAATATAGTTCTAACTTTGTTTTGTGTTGATCTCTGATCACACATTGGACTCTCATGATCATAGAACTATTTTGTGTTTTGTAATCAAAGTATATTTTGTGGGAAAAAGATGGACTTCAAAAACATCTTCAAAATATATTTTTTGCCCAAGGTCGGTCGACCGACCGGTCGACCGCTGACAGAATAAAATTGCTCTGTCAGTCCACCGACCGGTCGATCGCTGACAGAATAAAATTGCTCTGTCGGTCGACCGAGCGGTTGACTAACATGCACAAAATTTCTTCTATAACCTTTGTGTGCACTATGATCGACCGATCGTTCAACCGTCTGAGAGACATCTAGTCTTTGTTGGGTATGGTCGACCGACCGGTCGACCATAAGAGAGATTGACTTTCTATTTGGTTAAATAGTCAAAAGCTAACCCCAACGGTCAGAAATCTGACCGTCGGTGGTCGACCGGCCGGTCGACCGACAAAACAATTTGTTCTGACTTTTCCCAATGGCTAGTTTTCTGATGGGACTTTTTCTGAGTCATATCCCAACGGATTTTTGGGTTTTTCTCTTCCAGTTTTCATATCCTATATATATGGGTACTATGAAAAGCCTCTTAATATGTTTTCAGTAGAGAAAATCAAGTTTTAAAGATCATATCTCATTTTCTAAAAAAGAATTTCAACCTGAGCCAAAATTCCATATCCTTGATTTTTAGTTTGAGCTTTCCTCTACATCTTTACAAGTTATTTCACCACATAATTCCAAAGTTCTTCACTTCCTCATCTTGGTTATAGGATTGTACTTGTGAGCCATTTGTGATCGAGAGAATATTACCATTTTATTTATATTAAGATTGCGGTCTCAAGTGAGATTGTGAGCTCCATTGTAGGTGTTGCGACCCGAGAGAAGGACTTGTGAGTCAATAGAATTCTAGTGAGAACTTGTAAGAAGGTAACGATCTAATGAGACGGTCATAGTGAAAATCCTTCATAGTGGTGAAGGTGGAGACGTAGAGCAATGACTTAAACTTCGGAACATATCACAGCGTTTGTGATTGATTACTCTCTTTCTCTCGCTTTACTCTACTCTCTCTTTACATACTTGCTTACTTAACTTGTTTACTTATTTGAAAGTATTCTTTGTGTAATGATTTATATTTTCTAAGTTGTTAGCAAGTAATTTTTAATTCTGCATTATTTGTCATTTAGTATAGCCATCACCTTTTCACCTCCCTCTAGATGATTGACAATTGGTATCAGAGACTAACCCTAGCTTTAGTTTAACCATCTTAGGAAGATCCTTTTATTTGGCTATATTCATTTATTGCATTTGCTATTTATTTTTGCATTCTAATTATTTTTCTTGGCATCACACGATTTTTCAAGCATTAAGTCCCCACCTAAATTGGATGGGTTGAACTTTCCTATTTGAAAGGTCAAGATGAACGTCTTTCTCAAGTCCTAGGAGTTAGAGTAGCTGAGGTCATAACTAAGAAATTTATTGAGCCCCATGGTGATGAGGATACATGGTCTGAAGCAACCGCCAAGAACTATGAGGCCAATGCTAAAGCACAGTATGCACTCACTCAAATTTTAAATTATGATGATCTTTTTCGTATTATAAACTGCAAATCTACTTTTGAAGTGTGAAATGATCTTATTATTAGTCATGAGGGTACATCTCAAGTTAAGGGATCCAAGGTTGATCTCTTAAAATCTCAATATGAAAACTTCTTTATGCTTGACAATGAAAATATTGATGAGATGCTTACCCATTTTACTAAAATCACAAATGGTTTATCTTCTCTAGGTGACTTCATCGATAATGACCAAAAGATAAGGAACGTCATTAGAGTTTTTGCCAAATCTTAGAAGTAAAGACCACAACTCTAAAGGAGCTTTAGAGAAGAGATGGACTTCTCTGGCTTCATTGGAAATCTCAAAACTCATGAGATAGAACTCAAGATTCGAGAAGAAAGGGAGACTCCAAAGAAGAAAACTATTGCTTACAAAGCTACTCCCTCCACCATTGACGAAGATTCATCCGAAGATAGAGACGAAATTTTGCCGTGCTCATTAAGAGAGTGGGCAAAATATTCTATAAGAAAGGAAGCCAAAACAACTTACAAAGAAGAAGACCTCAAGAAAGATTTGAAAAGAAGGACGAGATGGGTCCTTACTTTCATTACAAGATGACGGAACATCTCATTGCAGATTACCCTTCACTTCAAGCCACTATCTCTAAGAACGTGCATAAGAAGAAAAAGACGATGGTAGCTACATGGGACGTTTCGAAAGCCGAATCTGAAGAGGAAATTGATACTGCACATGTGTGCTTCATGGCAAATGGAGAGAAGGCCTCTAAGGTAAATCTCAAAACCTCTCTTAATGATGATTTAACCATAGATGAGCTTACTCAAGTTTTTGAAGAATTGCAAAACTAATATGAAATTTCTATTGCTCAAAACAAAAATTGAAAAAGGAAAATAATTTTTTAAAGAATAAATTAGATGTTATTTTTAAAGAGAAAAATGACTTACCTATTTATTTTGAGAAAACTAAAAAGGATTTCAATAATTATAAACTTTTTTGTAAGGAAAAAAGCCCTAATATTATTTTTAATAAAAATGAATTTTTGGATATCCAAAAACGTATTGATGTTTTGGATACCACTTTGAAAAAGTGTGCTTTTGATATGGATATATTTAGTTCCATGTTTCCAAATGGAAAACCCAAAGGAAATATACATCTCATACATCTCATACACAACATGAAAAACTTATATAACATACACATACACATCAATACAAGCATGTTTTCATGTATGGCAAAGTGTACACTTGTGCACTTTGCGGCCGCAAATTCTATTTGGTAAAATTTTATTAATATAATAAATAAAAAATGTTTGGGTCCGAGAAAGTACTAACCTGGTAGTACCAAAAATATTTGGATACCAAAAACACACCCAACTTAATTGATGTAGGTGAATCCTCCTCCAAGACATAGGGGGAGATGATGCCTTGGTGGTGGATGTATTGAAGCTCAAGGGATCAATCGATATATTGCATCGCTATCAAGAAGCACCTCTTTTAGAGATTGCCTATAGTTCAGTAACATCTCCACTTAAATATTTCATTTCTTAGCTAGATCTATATATGTATAAAAATAGCTAGCTTTTAATGTTTGTTAATATGTTTTAGTTGTGTTAACATAATATTTTTCATTGGGCTAGTTTGACCATTTTATCTTTGTTTAATATACTAGCCCATGAATTGCTTGCTCATGCTTATAGTGTTTACCCATGCTTATTTGTTTGATAGATAAATATATGGATGTGTATTTAGATTTGTTCATATACATATACATATTTTGTTTGTATATCTATCTTGTATTTGTGTATCCCATTTAAACTATTTTAAGTAATAAATCAAGAAAACAATTACACGCCTTAACACTTATCTAGAGGAATGACGAGGAGAAGTTCAGAACCTGTTTAGGGTATTTAGCTTCAATATCTTGTATTTAAATTGCTTAGTATATAAGTTAATTATTGCAAAATGTATTTTTAAATATGATAAAAACTATTTTGATATCATTTTTGTGTGTTTACCATGCCTAAAAGATTTGTGGACCTATTCTCTATCTTTATGTATAAAAATATTTTAGTCAAAATAATTTTCAAAACCCATATTTCACATTATTTAATTTCAGATTTTAGGGTTGTCTCGATCGACCGATCAGTCGACTGACTTGGCCTGAAATAAGGTCGTTTGATCGATTGGTTGATCGAGATTACCTGGCACAAGAATTTTGGCCCTCGGCCTTGAGATGGTCGATCTACTATCACCTAGTTGCTCTTGGGTTGACCCGGTCAACCGGGCGCTCGACCGTGAGTCGGGTTTGGGTGTACTTTAACCTATTTAAAACCCTAGAAACCCTATTTTTCTCTCATTCTCTCTTCTTCCAACCGACTTCTCTTCTCTTCTCTCCCATTTTTATTTCATCCCACTCTCCCAAATCATTCCTAATCCTCTATTATTCTCAAAATTTTTGAATCTCACTTCTAATCTCTGGATCTCTTGATTTCAAGGAGGAAATTTCAGTTCTTCTAAGGTATAACCCTAGTTTTCCAAAAATTTTGTATGTCTATTTTTCTTTCAATTTCCTTCTAAATTCATGCCTAGTTTGTATTCTTCATCATATTTGTCACCACGTCTAAGCGTGCAAGATCCGAAAAAGAGAAACAACCTGAATCTTCCACATCTCCTTTTGTTTCTCAAAAGCATCCAATACATTCTCTGTTATTCATAACAAGAATGTGATTTCTGGTCGGATGGTGGTGCTTACTGTCTTTGAGCACCTAAATCTTACACAAATCTTGAGTACTAGCTCTTTAGAATATCTTGTCACCATCAAGGAACTAGTTTACCCTGAGTTAGTCTACTACTTTTACTCTAATATGTCCTTTCAAGATAACCATATCAGATCTAGAGTCTTGGGTAAGGATATTAACATTTTTATGGATAAATTTGCCCCTCTACTCTGCCTCTCCTATGAGGGTGTAGACATTTATAATATTGATTTGCATGCTTTCGAGTATCCAGACGGTGAGTCTGCTTTCACCGCCTCTCTATCACTTCATGATTAAGAGAATCCGGCTTTGGTAAGGAATGAGGAGGTGAAGTATTACACTCTCACTGCCTAAATCCTGGCTAAAATTGTATTCTATAATCTCCTGCCAAAATCAGGAGAATATAGTCACATCCAAGGATCTGCTCCTGATCTATTGTCTTTTAAAAGACATTAAAGTCAATATCCCAAGGCTCATCATTAACTTCATGCTTTCTGAGCACTTGTTGATCCCAAACTGGAACTTGCATTTTGGGATGCTCATCACCCACTCTTCAAGCTGCTAAAATTTGACCTCTCGCTGAAAAATTCATTCCGCCCTTTATTGACATCAACAACACACTCCTCAAGAGGATGCATGCTAGGGAGCGTGCTCCTGTTCCTAAGCCCCCTCCTATTATTCCCCTGTTGTTCCTGGATCCTCCTCCTCAGCTACTGTAGACCCCTTTGCTGCACTCTCAGCTAAACTGTAAGAACACGATCTGAAGATCACTACTCATCTTAAGAAGGCGTCGGCTCGTCAGGAAGAGATCCAACAGGGATTTCAGAATGACTTGACATATATCTGCTCATCCATCCGTTATCTTCAGACATGTGTCGATAAGAGTTATGGCAGACATGCATGGTCTGTTCCTCTTTCGAGCGGCTACGCCCAGTGTTTTCCATCTTCGGGTCCTCTGTTTGATTCATGAGTACCTCCTCCAGCTTCATCTGAGGCACCGGCTCCTTTTGAAGATTCATACTTTCAGGAAGACTTAATCCTTTTTGTGATGTTGAGAAAAAGGGGAGAGTGATCTAGAGTTATCTAGGGGTTATGGTTTATGCCCTTATGTTTTTATGTACTCTTTTGTTTTGGATGTGTTTTTATTTGGACATATGATTTGTAGTACTTATTTTGTTATGGCCTGAACTTATGTATGTTGTTTCTTTTACGATATCATGGCTTGTTGGGAAGCTATGTATCTCTTTTATTGTTGATATTTGATACTTATCTTTTATGTGTGGTGTATAGCATGTTTTTGTTTTTGTATCCTATTGTATACCATCCATATACCACCTGTTTTGGAGGTTGGTGGTATTGGATGGTTAGAGGAAACCGTTTGTGCATACCTTTTTTTATTTCCATACTCTTTGTATGCATAGATGGGTTGCATAGAGCTTACTTTGCAACATCATATTCATATGATATATTTGATGCATCTTGCTTATGTGATATATTTGAAATATGCATGTGTTTAGAGGGAGCTTCGCTTGAAATCTCCTTCCTATTTATTTGTAATAACTCCATGCGTTTTGTCATCATTAAAAAGGGGAGATTGTTGGCCCAAAGGCCATTTTTTCTAGTTTTGATGATAACAAAACATATGTAGTTATGTTTCTAATAATTTTATTTAACTAAGTTTCAGGCTATTTCATTGTTGCATCTTGGCTTCTCCATAAAGACTCACACGTTTAGAAGCCATGAACATGTCGATTCCAGAGCATAAGTACATAGATGAGCTCAAGTATCAAGATTGCAAGTGAAGACTATATACAAGATTTGTATTTTGCTTTCTGTACTTTAGATAGTATTTAAGTCTTTGTTAAAATCAAGATGATATAAGTTGATAGCTCTTGAGACTGACACACACACACACACACATGTTTCATTTCTATCTCCAAATGTTTTTGAAAAAACTTCAAAACATTCCTCTTTTTCATTTTTCAAAATGAGTTTCAAAAAAATGAGTTTCAAAAAAAATCGATTTTCGATTTAGAAAAGTATTTTTCCAAAATATAGTTCTAACTTTATTTTGTGTTGATCTCTGATCACGCACTGGACTCTTATAATCATGGAACTCTATTTTGTGTTTTATAATCAGAGTATATTTCATTGGAAAAAGATGGACTTCAAAAAGATCTTCAAAATATATTTTTAGCCCAAGGTCGGTCGACCGACTGGTCGACCGCTGACAGAGAAAAAAATGCTCTATTGGTCGACCGAGCATGCACAAAATTTCTTCTCTAACCTTTGTGTGCACTACGGTCGACTGACCGGTCGACCGTCTAAGAGACATCTAGTCTCTGTCAACCAACCGATTGACTGACCGATCAACCGTCAGAGAGATTGATTCTCTGTTTGGCTTCAACAGTCGATCAGTTGGTGGATCGCTAACCCCAGCGGTCAGAAATCCGACCATTGGTGGTCGACCGGTGAACACATACGTACGTTGCATGTTTTCATATCATATGTGTCACACTTCTACTTTTTTATTTAAATAAAACTCTATTATTAATGTATTTTCATGTTTAATAGCGTGTAGGGTAATTAAAAAAAAAGAGAGAGATAGATTTATCCAATTAAATCTAAAAGTTCAAAAAAAAGAGATTGATTCAAATTCAGAGGTTTTAAAGGCCATGTTATCTAAAGACCGGGTATATCAGATGAGATAATATCATTCAAATTCAAATGAAAAACAGATTAGAAAAAGAGCCTATTAGTTTCACTGAGGATAAAGAGATAGATCATCAAATCTAAAGCTGAAATTTTAATTTTAGAAGGATAAATGGATATAGAGAAGATCAACGGATGAGATGAAGTAATTTTGACTTAGATTCAGACTGGAAACATTTTAATATTTGAATCATAACTTTCGCTACCAAAACTCAAATCTGATGATTCAAGATGATCCAGAAAGAAGACTTAAAGGGATACAACTCTTATATTAATCACTATTTCTAATTTTATTATTTGATAAGTTATATTCAGCAATTAACACAATAAGCTGCAGGTCATAATTGAATATCCACATCAAATCAAGTTTGAGATAAGGGGAAGATTCAAATTCAGAAATAACCAGCTCTCCTATCTTTTAATTCGTTTCCTTATCCATTTCTATCCTATAAATATCCCACACATCAGAGGCAGAGGGGACGATGAAGCAAAGAGTAGAATAAATTATTGTATAGGTTTAACCTAGTTTCTTATTTCTCTTTTAATGTAATTTTTATTTTTTTATGTAAGTGAGAGGAGAGGAGAGTTTCATGGAGGAAGAGAGCAAGCATGTACTGAGGGTGACACTGGTGTAAGTCTTTTCTTTCATTATTATTTAAATCAAATCAAGGTTTCTTTTTTACTCTTTATTCTTGTTTTTATTTGCTTTCCTATGATGCATTATAATCCAAGTGAGTCCGATAGCTTCGAGACTGCTTTATCATTGCAAGTGCCATTGATGGCCTATGGTGATGAACAACCATTCCTTTGCTAGTTTAACTTGCTCTTTTATTCGTAGTGTTGATCAGAAACAAGGAAGCTCCTACACGCCATGCTTGATCGCCTTCAAAGACTAGGTAAGTCATAGTGATAGATCCAGGTATATGAGCACGAAAGAGGTAAGTAAGATTTTTAGTTTTCTTTTAATTCTTAGTTTAGAATTCTACTCAAAACCAACATTCTCCTCTTTATTTAGTTTTTCCTTTTCTTTTGTAAAACAATAACAACAACAACAATATTTTTTCTTTATCATCTTCTTCACATCTTCTAACTTAACCTTTTTGTTTTCTTTTTCTAAAACTGAGAAGAAATTCCTAGCATATTTTTGTAAACTCAAAAAGAAATGAACTTACTTGAAAGCTTCCATCGCTAGTCCTTCCTGTAGATCACGACCTACATAGTCACTTGCTATCGCGGTCGTATTGAGTACCTTGCATGTTTCAATCTTCATTTTTAAACTATTATTTTCTGTGTGCAGGTTAAAACTCAATCAAATTTTAGCGCCATTGCGGGGGAGGGACGATAAGTTTTCATTTTCTTTTTTGATTTACTTAAACGATTTAACTTTTTCTTCTTTATTTTTGTGTGCAAGGACTGAATTCATTAATCGAAGAGCTGCAGTTGACATATTACTATTATGTGTCTCTGCCTAAGAAGGTAGAGCATTGAGGCCACAATTTTGCCGCACGAATGCGGCAAAAGCTGTGTTTCCGCGGCTTTTATGGTGGACTACTAATTGATGTTTTCGTAGGTATTTTCTCACAGCAAAATATAGCTTCTGCATGTATTAGATTTCCTTATTAATTTATTTTGCACACTATATTTAATTCAATAGTAAAGTGATTATTTGTAAATGTTAAAATTTGTTTAGACTTGCATTTAAGCACGTGTCTAATTCATTTATCTTTTACATTACAGTTGAAGAGTATCGGAGCAAAAGTACGTGTGCATAGCATGTAGTATAGGAACACTTTTGAATTATTTATATTGCTTATGTGTTACTTTTCATATACATGTACATACATATTGCACTAATTGATTTAAGGGCTTGTCCTATAGACAAGATAAGGTGGGGAAGTCATTACCCTCGCTTAGCCCACAAACATCTCCTCACTCACTAACCCGAGCCTAACTAAAACTGAGTAGACATTGGCCTTAGGGACATCTCAGACTCAATAGGAGACTAACTTAAGGGAAAGTTGATTAGAATTTGACTCTTGTCAAATCAGTGTCAAAGGTTGGGGATTAAGAGGCGAAACCTCAAAGGTTGGTGTTTTGGCTTAATTATGCCCGTCAATTTTAAGCGCGGATATCTCCCACCAATCTTGCCCCTACCTGGATAATTAACTTGGGTTAGATTCTGCAATATACCCCCATGGACGATCTAACCAATTACGAGTCGTCTATGTCTAAGGTCTACCCTAACTTAGGCTACATTTTTTTCTTTTTATTTGTTTGTTTGTTTGATTGTTTTTGTTTTTTTTTTTGACATCTTGGTGATATGGATTATAATTATAATTATTATATGCAAATATTGATCCATATTTCACCCCGATCTCTTTTGACTCGGATATTACCAACCAGGCATATCATAACTTTAACCAACAAAATATGTTGGATTGGTCTTATCCGTATCAATATATACCCCAGTCCCAATACTATGAATAAAACTGAAACAATCATCACCACTCTTCATAGAGTCAGTGGGGATACAACTTCTCTCTGAGTCATATAGTCAACCACGTTACCAACAACCAGCTTCATATACTTCTTCTCCTGAACAACCATTAGAAGAATCAATTGACTGAGAAAAAAGGATGAAAAGCTTAGAAGAGCTTGAGTGACGATTCAAATTCAGAAGATTCAAAATTCTGTCAAAATTTAAAATCAAAGATCCTTGCTCTATTTTTCAAGAAGAACATACCGACTTAGAAAAGTGTATAGAATTTATGATTCAATTCCAAAGTTATCCTTTAAATATGATAGAAGCATGACTTAGTCGATTGAAAAACATATATACTAATAAGAAATCTCTCCCTATCCAAGCTTTGACTATTCCTGACACTTCTAACTGTATTGATGAAAATAAAGAATCATAGAATATCAAAGATTTTGAATAAGATTCAATCTCATCACACAAACTTGAACTTAATCAATTTCAAACTTTGGACAAATTGGCAAGTTTTCCATTCAATGAGATTGAACTTGAATGTGAATGTGACCCTGATTCTCAACCTTGTGATTTAGTTTTCATTTTTGAATCTATATTGGCTCTAGTATTATTACCCAATTTAGACCAATTTTTGGAGCCAACATCTATTCCCGTACCTATAGATCTAGAAATTGAATCACTAATTTTGGATAGTCACATTCCATTGTTGGGAAGAGAATGTGAATCTCAATTCTTTGATTTGGACTCTATTATTGAACCAATACTGGCTCTCGAACCCGAAGTTAATTTTCTGAGTTAGTATTGGTTCCCAAGCTTTTCATTTCAGAGCCCAAATCATCTATTCCACAAAATCACATTCTATTGTTGGACCAAGATATTGGCCGCAATGACTCCGTGATGATTTTTCAAGACTAGTCATATGAAGGGAATAAGTTTCATGATCGGATCTTTCATGATCCGATTCATATTGGGGACTGTAAATATGTAAATAGAAAGAGGTCAACATAGGTGGGTTCCGTGAACCACCACATTATCTTGATTGGCTAGCAATGCTTGACCCAATCCGACCACCACCGGAACCGCCACCTTGAGGTAATAATTTTTCTCCCTTTCTTCTTTTCCTGCATTTATGCAATAATTCATACATTGAGGACAATGCCGTGAGATAGGTGTGGGGGAGGTTCTAACATAACTTAGGTTTTCTTTTTATTTAAAAAAATTAAATTATTAATATTTTCTTTGTTTTTTAATTTTTTGAAAAAGAAAATTTTTGACATATTTTTTTGTAAGAAATTAAGTTAATTTTAAGGAATAGGAGAATCATAATTCGGATTTATTATACTTAGTCAAATAATATTATTTGTTTGATTTCTAGGGTTAGAAAAAAAATTTTAAAAGTAATTTAGTCTTAATTTTTATTCTTATGAAATATGCATGCTTTATACACTTACACACTTAGGGTTCAAAAACAAAGATTCTTATGCCTAATAAAAAAAAGAAATATATATATATATATATATATATATATATATATATATATATATATATATATATATATATATATATGTGTGTATAATATATCAAAAATCATCTGATTAAGCTGGGTGTTTGTGCCTCATAAAGCATAAATATTCACGCCTAAAAGTGGTCCATATAATAAAATTCTTAGTTTTGTAGTCTTATTTGCTCGAATCCTTAAGTTCTTGAGGTGTTTTTCTCACCCGGTGCCCTAAGACCGTTCGGTTTGGGAGTCACCAACAAAAGGCTCGTTACATATGCAGATTAGAAAGCCTAATAGAACTAAGGAATAATACCATCAAAATAATTTAAAAAATAAGGCATAAGAGTTAGAGTTAAAGAACCCCGAGTCAGAATTTCACGGTCACAAAGTGCATATGACATAGGCTAAATAATAGTGAAAGTACACCTAGAGGGGGTGAATAGGTGTAAGGCTAATCTAATGACAATGATGCGAAATTAAAACTTAATGCAACACACTTATTGTAACCAAAGAGTATAGTCAAATTCCCAGTAAGGGCTCTGGACTATCTCCTCTAATTCTTTTAAATAAGAGTTGAGCTGCTATATGAAGCTCTCGTGGTTAAATACAAGTATGGGCACACAATCAAACCAAGCATGTATATGATAAGAGCAATATGAATCAATGCACAATGTAAGAGAGAGTTAGAGAAAGTGGATGATTAGTCACATATATTGCATTTACATTATCACCTTACCATACTTTTAGCTAATAAATCCTATTAATAAGTCTTCTTTTTTCTTTGTTAAATGTAGGCCCAAGTGCTAAAAGAAAGAAAAGAGAAACAAGCCCAAAAGCCTACCAAATCTGATTTAATTCAAAATAAATTCGAAATCAAGGAATCACGGCAAATCTTGGCATATCAAGAGTTGAGAAGAATCCTCCTTGAATCAAGCGGTTGAAGCCAAACAATCAAAGGCTGTTTCGTCAACTTTTGGAGCAGAAACAAGAAAACCAGAAGAAGATACGGGAATTCACCAAACCAGGGGAGCCAGCTAACTGGGTGTGGCCACCTGGCCACACCAGGGCTGCGGAAACGCTGCCCAAGCCCCGTTTCCATGGCTTTGTTACTCAGTTGGGGGAGCGTTTGCTCTCCCAATCTTCCCGAGATCCTCCCCTTTGGTTTTCCCTATAAATACCAGTTTCAACAGAGCAAAAATGAGCGAAGACTAGGATTAGAATTTGTGTTTATTTTCTAAGGATTTAGGCTCTTTGTTAGATAGTGCAAAAGTTATTTTCTTGTTTTTTTAATTTGTAGTCCAGTTTTAATACTTGTGAGAGAGAGGAATTCAGTGCTTGTACTTGAAGATTGAAGTGACATCAATACAAGAATCGAGCTGCTTTTCTTCCACTCGTATTACGGTATGGCTTGCATTATTTTTTTGCTTTCTTCATTGTTTTTCATGAGTAACTAAAATGGTTTTCTGGACTCACTATTGTAACTCTCTCTAGTTCTTCTTGTTGGCCCAATGGCCTTCCACTCTAGTTTTGATGATGATCAACTCATGTAGTTATGTTTACTAATATTCTTGTGTTTCTAAGTTTCAGATCATTAACAGATATTAGTTGGTGATTAGCTTCAACAAGGAGTTTAGAAGCTATTCATGGTGATTCCAGGCCAAAGCTTCAGTTCACACTTTGTCTAGCCCATGGATGGAGTTTTGGAGCAAGTCTACTTGAAGATGATGATCGTCAAGAAGACTTAGGTATCCTAGTTTAGATAGAGTTTTTAGATCCATTTGTAAAGCTTAGTTTAGTTGATATGCTCAAGTGAACACAAAACACACACGTTTCATGATTTGGTTTTTTTGGTTTTCATGAATAATAGATCAAAACAAGTTTACATATGTTATATGTATAGTAGATGTTCTCTATTTATACATACATGCTTTAACATGGTAAACAAACTTATTTTGACTATCCTATTCATGTTTTGGAAAATTCTAGTTTGATAAAAATACAAGTTTTGTTTTTGATAAAATTGGCAAGACACAAAAATGAATTGATATGATTGATATATGTCTTGAAATTTTTATCACATGTTTATGTTTCAACATAATATGATAAACAATTTTTATGGGTATTTTTAAAAGAGATAAAAGATTTTTTAGAAAATATTTTTTCCAAATTTTTCTGACCTGGTTTTTGTGCTGACAGGCTGGTCGGCACCGGGGGGACGGTCGACCGCACCAAGGGCGGTAGCGACCGATCCGGTCGACCGACGTGCACAGACGTGCACGTCTGATAGGCACAGTGGACGGTCGACCGGGCCGGTCGACCGGGCCTGAGAGCTCTGCTCTCGGTTTATTTCGGTCGACCGGACCGTCCCCGATGTTGCCCAACGGTCACATTTTTGACCGTTGGCGGTCGACCGGGCCGGTCGACCGGCAGTTGGTCAGACTGCCACATCAGCCTAACGGCTAGTTTTTCCTAGGGGCTATATATACCCCATTTCTCCATTGTTTTAGAAAAGAATTTTGAGCTAAAAATTTTCAGTTTTCTGAAGAGTTTAAAAGAGTTTTTAAAAGAGTTTTTAAGTCAAAAAGATTTCATCTTATTTGTTTTTGGTTTTTTGGAAAATCAAAGAAAGCTAGGGTTTTGGGAGATTGTTTTGTTTTTCATTTTCTAACATTTACAGTGATTTCCCAAATAGTTTTTCTTTGTTGCTGGTTTCCAAAAACCCTTGTTTCCACACTTGAGCTATATCATCTATCCTAAACTATTAGGATCTTGTTTTTGTGGAAAAAGAAAAGAGAAAAAGAAAGAAAAGAGTTTGAGGTTGTTTGTTGTAAACCTCTTTGTTGTAAACACCCTTTTATTTGTGAATCCCTCTTAGGTAGAGGTGATCGGGTGATTGGTTTGTATCCCTCAAGTGTGAGGTGATTGAGATTGGTTTGAGCCTCTTTGGTAGAGGTGTTGTTGTTGGTTGTTGTTGGCCTCGGTGGAGGTTGTATTGAGAGAGGAGTTAGGTACTCCTAGAGTTGTAAGAAATCCTCTTCGGTAGAGGTTCCCTCGGTGGGAGTTGAGATAGTGGAAATCCTACACGGTGGTGTAGGCGGGGATGTAGAGCAAGGTGCTCGAACCTCGAAACAAATCTTGGTTTTGCGTATGATCCATTGTCTCTCTAACTCTCTCTCTTATAATTGTGCAAAGCATCATACTCATCATCATATCATACTTGCTTGTGTTGAGCATTGATTCATTCATATCATATATTGCTTGTGTTGTGCCTTGCATTTCTTATTGTCATATCTATTATATGCTTGGCTTGATTGTGCGTATTTCATATTGCTTGGATTGCTTGTGTGTGTGTGCCTAACTTATACTCATCCAACAAGAGCTTCACATAGCACCTCAACCCATTCAAGGGGAATCAAGGGGAGTTAGTCCAGAGCCTCGCAAGGGGAATTCGGCTACACTTTTGTATTGTATTAGTTTGTGCATAATTTGCATTAGCTTCCGCTTTAGCGCACTAGTTTGCATTGAGTTTCTTAGATTAGCAATTACACCTATTCACCCCCCCCCCCTCTAGGTGTTTTTCCAATTGGCATCAGAGCTAGTGCTCCTGATACTTAGGCTTAACATCCTAGGAGTGATCCTTTGATTGCTAATCCTATTGCATTTGTTTGCTTGATTGCACAATATATTTTACCATGGACTTCATGACCCCACCTAGCTATGATCCTTCCAACATTGAATATTTGGAAGTATAGGATGTCCATGTACCTAAAGCCCCTAGGTTTGCATGTTTTCCTTGCGGCCACCAAGAGATGTTATCTTGGTGATTGCAATCATATATGGGCCAATGCACAAGCCTAGAGGCCATTAGAAGCACTCTTCCTAAAGATTATCTCTTATGTGTTT
>JAVJIF010026803.1:0-51863 GCA_038442645.1 Agave tequilana | reverse complement strand
CACCTTTCCTAACCCAACAAACTTATTTGTAAAATTTACATTATGTACTCTATCATAACAAAACTTTGTAAGGTGGCCCTTACGTCCACAATGTGTACAAGTGTTACACATGAGCATATCTAGTGTCATATGTGTGAACATGAGAAGTATGTGCATGCCGTGTATGGTGTGCATGCATATATATAGAACTTGTTTCTTTCGAAACATGGATTCCAACCGTGTGTAGTTCATGCACATGGCTAAAAGTGAAGCCTAAACAATCAACACTCTTCTTTAAAGCACATATATCATTTTCAATCATGAAAGAAGAGGTGGAGCATGCTATAGTAACACTAGATGGTGAAGCTATACTAGCATAGCAAACTATGAGTGCAAATCATTTTTCAAAGATTTATTTTCATTAGAAATCAAATCTAATTCCTTTGAAATAGAAATAATTTTGTTTTTTAAAGAAGATTTTCTTTTAAAACAAATAAGTTTTGAAGATAGAACTTTATTTTTCTTCAAAACTTCATCACAATTATTTTATCTTTTAAGATTTTGTTTTCATTTAAGGCAAGATCAAGTTTGGATTTCAATGAGTCTCTTTTCATTTTGAAATCTCATTCCTTTCTTGCAAAGCCATGTTAAGTTTTGAAAACAAATTCTTTATCTTCTTTTAGTTTAAAACTTTTCTTTTTTAAGAGTTGATATTTTTCTAATAGATTTTCACAAACAAGAGACAGTTCTTCATTTAATGCGTCGGAATCAACATAATCATCACTAAAGAAGAACTAGCACAATCATCCAGATGGGTATCTGAGTTTACCTCAAGGGAGTCCTTCTCTTGGATCATGTAGCAATGTTGGTCGAACTCATCTCCACTAAATTCCTTCTCCACAATGTTTGTCGTTTGAAGCTTTAGAGAGGTCAAGGTGTTCCACACTGTAAAGTAGAATCACAATGAGAAATCATGGACAAATCTCTTTGCTTAATGTTTGTCTAAGTGCCATTAGGGCTTGTGCATTGGCCTCTATATGCTTGTTATCACCAAATAAGATTTCTTGATAGCGGCAACGTAAACATGCTTCCTAGAGTTATTAGGTTACATACTCATCTTAATCTTCCATACATTGATGTTAGAAACATCAAATATAGGAATCCAAGAGTGTGTAAACAAATATCGTGATTAGTTAAAATGAGGATCTTTAACTTTAGGTTGTTAGAACCCAATTCAAGAGCACCAGCTCTGATATCAAAAGTGCACCTAGAGGGAAGGTGAATAGGTGTAAGGCTAATCTAATGATAAATGATGCGAAATTAAAAATAAATTGTAATACACTTAGTAATAACCAAAGAGTGTAGCTGATTTTCGGTGAAGGGCTCTGTACTATCTCCTCTAGATTCCTTTAAATAAGAGTTGAGGTGCTATTTGAAGCTCTCTTTTGAACACAAGTATGACACACAAACACTACCACGCATATAAGTATGATATGAACAATATGAATCAATGCAAGATAAATATAAGAGAGAGAGTTAAGAGATTTGGATCGTGAATACAAAGATATGTTTTTGAGATTCGAGCGACTGCTCTACGTCCCCGCCTTCACACAAAGGATTTTCACTATACCCACATAGGGAACCTCCACTGAGGATTTGGGAAATACAATCTGGAGTACACAACTCCTCTCTCAATCAACCAACCTCTACACTTAGAGGTAAGGCACAACACAAATATCCTCTATACTTAGAGGGATGGGCACTTAGCCAAACAACAATCAACCCATAATAGAGGGATAAGGCTCAAAGCCTAACACCACCACAATCATCTCTACACTTAAAGGGATACCAATACAACCAATATAATCTCCACAATCACCTCTCACTAGAAGGATATCACAAAGTAAAGAAGGTTACAACACATGGTGGTCTCCACAACCAAAACCAATTTTTCTCACAAAATAAGATCCTAATAGATAGGATAGATATAATAGCTCAAGTGTGAGAAAATAAAGAGTTTAAAATCAAATCATAAATAAAATACTTGGGAAAACTTCTAGAATTAAATAGAAATGAAGAGCAAAACAATTCCCAAAGACTTCTCTTTTTCTTTGAATTTTTCAACCCTTTTTTAAAATAAATAAATGAAATCTTTTGGCCCAAAACTCTTTTAAAAACTTGCTGTTAAATATTTAGAAAGATAGAAATTTTTGCTCTCTAAAAACTTAGCTAAAACAGCTCAAGAGGATGGGTATTTATACCCTCCAAAATTCTGCCCGTTGGCAGCTAGGAAAGGTCAGAAATGACCTTCTGGTCGACTGCCCGGTCGACCGGCCAACAGTTATTTTTATGACTATTGAGCCACTGGTCGACTGCCCCGTCGACCGGAGCCTGGAAACAGAGAGCAACAGCTCTCTGCCGATCGATTGCCTGGTCGACTGGGGCCATTTCCAGAGAGTGGATGCTCTCTGGCAGTCGACAGGCCTTCCAGTCAATTGGCTTGTGTGCACGTCTGTGCATATCGGTCGACCGGATCGATCGATCGACGTCTACCTCGGTCGACCGGCAGACAGGCAGGACAAATTTTAAGGGATTCAAACTTATCTTTTTGCCTTCTAAAAATCCCATAAAATACACATAAATTTCATAAAAATAAGTTCTTTTATGATCTTTGAAACTCAATATGTGTGACTAAAATTTAACACATTTTATAAACTATTTGAACCATTTTGTGATATGGAAATTTGCCTTTAACCAAACTCCGTATTTTCCGAAAACTTGGATTTTGAAATAGAAAACCGTTTTCTCCAAAACTCATATAAATATAAAAACATGATAATGTAAAAACTTTAAAGCATATTGTATATGGATAGAATCTAATATACAAAAACATATATATATCTATGTTTTTGACTAAAATCTAAAACTGGTTAAGCCGAAACCAAAACTAATAAATTTTAACTTGTGTGTGTATGTGAACTTGAGCATATCAACACTATCTAATCTTTACATAAAATCTAAACAATCTAAATTAAACCAACGAGATCTTCTTGTCTCTAAGCCAACTCGATCCAAACATGATCCAACGAGCTTTACTTCACCAAGTACTAGATGCGATCTTGATGCTCGAGCTCTCAATCAAAATGTGAAAGCTCCAAAACTCCTTTGTTGAAGCTAATCACCTACTAATATCTTGATCAAAAATCTGAAACTAAATATCATAAGATTTTTAGTAACTATAACTACATGAGTTAATCATCATCAAAACTAGAGTGATGGGCCTCTGGGCGGCCACACAGAGATGTAAGCGGACGTCACTAATTTTCCCCTGTGGTGATGTGGAGGAGTCTTGGGCGATGAGGCTGGGACTTCGAGTGTTTAGGGATTTGTGCCCCCGGCAATGAAATTTTGATTTTCCTTGTATTCCTCTTTGAGGTATTCTCGTTGCCTTAGTCGCTATTTTTTTGGGCCATAGTATCTGGAGGGAAGAGATCTTAAGTGAGATTCATGCTCTCAATGAAAACCCCAATCTGTGGTATTAGATTTTCTATAGAAGATCCCTGACCACAGACAAGAGAGCACTCCTTTCACCATTAATGGTACTGGCCAGAGCACAAGATATAGAGCAGCCTATATTGTTTGATTAGGCACATTGTGGGGATCGGCCGAATGTCCTCAGGCGTGAAAATTAGTAGTCGATTTTGAGGAAGGTATGGAAAAGAATGGAGATAATGGCTAGCAAAGAAAAACTGCTAGCATGGTCTGAGCTAACAGAGAGAACTGCTAGTATATTGAGACGATAGACTGACAGAGGGAAACTATCAGTCATGATCTTCAGGGTGTTGGTATTGTATGTGCTCTTGATAGTAAAAGGAGTCCCCCATTCTCCCCGTAAGGTAGAAGAGACTTTATATTTGACTGTGGTAGTTAGCATGGAGGTAGGTAGGTACGGACAGAATCCCACAACTGCACGATTTGCATAGTTGATTTGTTGTAATAGTCTGGTCATCGCGCTGGGTAGTTGAATTGCATGCAAGAAAATCCTCCACTATCCATAATTGCTCACGCTGATAGGGGTGTTACACGTTATGAACGTGAGATGAATTGCATAACTGTCGGCTGAGATCAAGGTGATCAATTGTTGGAGCTTCAGGTTCGGAGCTGAACCTTCAGAATGGAGAGGGCCTCGGAGTGGATAAAACCCTGAGGAGGTCGATATGGATAAGGACTTCAGAGGAGAGCTCTGATGCCTCTCGGAGAGTTGGAGGATGAGGAACACGTGTCGCTATCTTGGACAGAGTTAGATTTCTGACTACTGCAGTAAGAAATATTGTGTTACATAACATATAAGTGTGTAATGAAAGCCGTTGGATCTTCCAAGCAAGCAGTGAAAACAGTTAGGTAAGATGACCCCACCACATGAAGTGAGGAGTGACGAGTCTTAAACTCAACGAAAGAAATCTTGGATGGTTCAAAGAATCTTCATGAGCACATGTTTTGGTTGCATCAGACTACTACGATCTATATTTCAAATAAAAAAGCAATCTTCATAAAGTCCTCGAAAATAATCAAAAGTTTGCATCGCTAGTCTTCTCCCAACAACTATCACCATTAGACTAGAAAGGATAATATTTTTGATAAGTTGAAAAAAAAAAGTCATAAGCCTTGCTCGGCAAATGATTCTTGAGTGCAACAACTTTTTTATATGCATGATATCATAAAGAGCATTTGTGCTCAATATACACGGAGTGTAATATACTGAATCAGTATTCATGTTTGATGCGGCAGGATGCGTAATCTACTCGGCTTGATGATGCAAGGAGTATAATCTAGGGTAAATTACAAAAGACCCTTGTACTATTTACCATGTAGCACTAGTATTTTCTGAATTACTTTTATTAGTACACCCCAGAGTTAACCGTGTTTTTTTTTTTTTTCGTTTTGCCTTCTCTTTATACTTTCTCTCTCCTCATCTTTTACTCTTTTTCAGTCTTTCCTTGCTTCTCCTAGACTCATCTCCTAAGTCAATCTAAATCATATATTTTGTCTCTTCCTCTCTTCTCTCTCTCCCCACTTCTCTCTACCCCCTTCTCATCATCCTCTAATCTTTTTTGCTCCTTCTCCACTTCTTTTTTGTAAAACTCATAATACGAAGTATATCCCTTCAATGTATATCCCTTAAAATGTTGGGAATTATGTACAAAATGGTTATCTATGATCAACACTCTTATGCTGTACATATTTTTTGACTGAACCCCCCAGTTTTTTTTGTTCCTTCTGTTCCTGAACAATGAAATTTATTTTTTTTTTTCGCTGCCTAAATAAGTTTGATATTCTCTGAATAGTTAGAAGATTTTATGTAATCTTCATTTTCTTCTGTTGGCTTCTTGCTTGATTTATTCCACACTTCATAATATGGTTTACTCGAGCAAATAATAATTGGATCCTTGTTTCCTCTCAAAAAAAATAATTGGATCCTTTCTCTAAAATGTTCGATGATATGAGAATTCACTTGCGAACCAGTGGTGGATTGACTTGGTTACCACCATGTCGCCTCTCACTTTGTCTCTCCAGACATGGTCATTTGCTTGTTGAATCCCATTTCTTAGGTTCATAGTAAACGAAGGTATTTTCCATTGAAGACTATGTTAGTCTTAATTTTCATGAAGAGTTCGCTAGTTACTCTCTGTTAATATACTTTGATATAATTAGCTTTTGATCTCTCCTAAATAGATTGTATGTTGTATGTTCTTACAAACCGACCGTTTGGACGTAAAATCTCCTGAACAAATTTGTTGATACCTTTCATTGCCTTGGTTTTTTATTGAAGCTTTCTATCAAACATAGTTTTGTTGGAGGAGAGATGATATTAAAGGAATGCCATGCCAAGCAGCTATAGAAGAGTGCCAAGTGCCGTCGAAATCGCCCAAGGAAGTCGACGAGAAGGCAAAGGGACCAGCAGAAAATAGCAGAGATAGCAGAAGTCAGGAGGGTCGTCGACCGACCCGGTCGACCGACGTGCACAACATGCACAGAGGTTGAGCGTTCGATCGGCCCGGTCGACCGCAGTGCCTGACTGACAGACCCCAAGTCTCGGGTTTCTGGGTCGACCGGCCCGTCGACCGCAGTGCCTGACTGACAGACCCCAAGTCTCGGGTTTTATGGGTCGACCGACCCGGTCGACCGGAAACCCTGACTGACAACCCCAACTCTCGGGTTTCTTGGGTCGACCGTCACGTCGACCGGTATAAGGAAGTCGGTCGACCGGCCCGGTCGACCGACAGTCAGGTTCTGGGTTAAATCTGCTGATCCGCTGTATGAGGTATTTAAGCCTATGTTGATCCTAGGGTTTTGTATCTCTGCGAAAAAGTATTAGCCCTAAGTTCTCTTGCATTCAAAGAGACTTAGAGCCATTGTAATCATCTTCCATATAAATCTCTCCATAGATTGCCCCGGGGACGTAGGCATTGAGGCCGAACCTCGTTAAATCTCGTCTTTATGATTTTGTGTTCTTCGTGTGATCGTTTTGGTTTGTTCTTGTGCTGGAGGTCTTGGGATTCTCTATTGTTTGGTTGTTGTGTTGGATTGGCGCGCAACAACAAGTGGTATCAGCATCCAGGTTGCTCTTTGGGATTTCTGAGGATTCGGAGGGCTCGAGATCGGATCCGGTGGAGATCGTGTGTCGTCTCAGATCTGAGGTATTGGGTGTTCGAGGAGATCGTGTGTCGATCTCAGAAGGACGCAAGGAGGGCTCGTTGAATCTGTTTGAAGTAGATCTAGTGGGAAACTCGTTCTAGGGTTTCAAGGGTCAGTAAAAAAAATCCTATTTTTATCTGAGTAGAGATCTATTTCAAGTTAGTTGATCTTCCGCTAGATAGAGAATCAAAAAATCTCAATGGCAGAGAAACTGCATCTGTTAAGGCAATGGAACTCTCACCCAAGGATTGAAGTTGTTAAGTTTAATAGGACTAACAATTTCGGCATTGGAGATGTGAGGTTATGGATGCGCTGAATGCATCAAACCTCGAAGACACTCTCCTATTGGAGGAAGAAGAACACTACCACTGATGAAGAGTAGGCGAAGATGAACAGATCGGCATGTGGCTGGATACGTGCATGCTTGTCACAAGACATAAAATACCTTGTGCAACATGAGACGTCAGCGAAGAAACTGTGGGAAACCTTGAAAGAAGTACCTGAAGAAGAGTGTAGAGTCCAAGTTGCAGCTTAAGAGTAAGCTGTATCAGTTCAGGATGAAGAAGGGGAGCACAGTCAATGAGCACATCAACCGATATATGAAGCTCTTACAGATCTTCTGAATTTGGATGTCAAGATAGAAGAGGAGATAAGGCGGTCATCTTTCTGAATTCACTTCCTGCAGAGGATTATGAGACATTCACACTACCTCTCATTATGGAAGGCAGAGCTTGGATTTATGAGTGTCGTCTTCATTGATGAGTTTATGAAACAAGGAAGAATGAAAGACATCCTTCTCAGACAAGTTCATCGGCAGATGCATTGGAAGTAAGAGGTAGAGGTTCATCAAGAAGGAAAGGAGATTAGAGAAGATCAAAGTCCAGGCCGGGCTTCAGGGATCTCAAGAGAAATCAGTGCGCTTCTGCAAAGAGATTGGGCACTAGAAAGTAGACTGTCCAAAGTTCAAGGAAAAGAAAGAGTCCAAAATCTGAAGCAAATCTCGCAAAAGTGTAAAAACTGCAAGCAGCAAATCACAGGCAGATGGATCAGATTCGGATTCTTCAGTATTCTCGTTTTCAGTTACCACTCCCATCATAGGCTACTCGGGGAGAACGAGTGGATCTTGGACACAGGTGCAACATATCATGTATGCCCTAATCGAGACTGTTTACCAGTTTTGAGAAGTTGGAGGGTGTTCGGTCGTCATGGGCGACGATCACCCATGCATCATGGAGGGTGTTGGCACTATTCCAATCAGGATGTTTGATGGGATGGTGAGGGAGCTGAAAGAAGTGAGATATGTACCTCAGCTGAAGAGGAACTTGATCTCTGTAGGAGCTTTGGAATCACTGGGGCTCGGAGTGTCTATTAAGGAAGGAGTTCTTAAAATGGACAAAGGGCTCGATGGTGGTGTTGAAGGCCGATCGCCGAACAACTTGTATTACTTGAAGGGTAGTACAGTGACAGGGCAGGTGGCAAGCTTCTACCACAGAAGGAAGATTCGACCCCGCTGTGGCACATGAGGCTGGGACATGCAGGGGAGAAATCAATGCAAACTCTTGTGAAGAAAGGGTTGTTGAAGGTTGCTGAGACCTGCAAGTTGGATCTATGTGAACTTGCATCATCGGTAAGAAGACCAAGGTGAAGTTTGACACAGCTTCACACTGCACGGATGGTATTCTTGACTATGTTCACACGGATGTATGGGGACCTACCAAGACTGCATCGATTGGAGGTAACCACTATTTTGTGTCGTTCATTGATGACTACTCTAGGCGATGTTGGGTGTACACTATGCGACACAAAGATGAAGTCCTAGAGCTGTTGTGAAGTGGAAGGCTAATCTGGAGAGAAGCACGGGAAGGAAGGTCAAGGTCCTTCGTTCTGACAATGGAGGAGAATACAAATCGGATCCTTTCCAAGCTATGCCTTGATGAGGGCATAGAGAGGCACTTCACAGTACGGGAGACTCCGCAACAAAATGGGGTGGCTGAAAGGATGAACCAGACTTTGCTAGAGAAGGTTCGGTGTATATTATCCAATGCAGGACTGCCAAAGAAGTTTTGGGCTGAAGCTTTGGGGTATGCATGCCATCTTGTGAACAGGTTGCTGTCGTCTGCAATAGGGGGGAAGACTCTCTCTTTCCTCTTGAAGCTTGGTCGAAGAACTGCTGAGGACTATGATATGCTAAGGGTTTTCGGATGTCCCGCCTACTACCATGTCAAAGAAGACAAGTTGGACCCAAGAGCAAGAAAGGGGTGTTCGTTGGCTTCAAGCGAGGAACTAGGGGTTCAAGATTTGGACCAAAAGACAACAAGTTTCATAATCACAGGGATGTCACATTCGATGAGGCTTCTCTGATGAAGCCTACGGCCTCTAAGCAGGTGGAGACCAGCAAGACCAAGGAGCTATTGTAGCAGGTGGAGAGTGATGCAGATCCACCATCTCTAAAGGATTCAGTATCAGTTCGGATCATTCCTGAGGTGACACAGGGTGGTGATCAAGTAGCTGAAGAAATGCTGAAAATGTTGAAGAGGATTAGGAGCAGGTCATGGGTACTGTTCCAGATTCTACTGCAGTTGGAAGACCACGGAGGAATACTAGGAGACCGGGTTGGCTCACTACTGATATGGTCATCGCGTATGCACTTCCAGTTGTTGAAGAGGCTATTCCATCTACCTTCAGGGAAGCTGAGATCAGTTCGGAAGCAGAGATGTGGAAAGAAGCCATGAATGAAGAGATGCAATCTTTTTACAAGAACAACACATGGGAACTTACTAAGTTGCCCAAGGGAAGAAGGCCATAGGGTGCAAGTGGGTATTTGCTAAGAAGCAAGGATCTCTCCAAGAAGATGCAGTGCGCTACAAGGCAAGGCTGGTGGCTAAAGGCTACGCTCAGAGAGAAGGAATCGACTATAACGAGGTGTTCTCCCCAGTAGTTAAACACTCGTCTATTCGGATTCTATTGGCTTTGGTGGCGCAGAATGAGTTGGAACTTGACCAACTTGATGTGAAGACCGCCTTTCTCCACGGCGATCTTGAGGAGGAGATATATATGACACAGCCCACAGGTTACAAAGCTGCAGGGAAGGAAGAGTTAGTATGCAAGCTACAGAAATCGCTGTACGGTTTGAAGCAGTCTCCTAGACAGTGGTACAAGCGATTTGATAGCTTCATCAGGAAGAAGTACACACGGAGCCATTTCGACCCATGCGTGTACTACAACAAGTTACCATCAGGTGAATATATCTATCTACTTTTATGTAGATGATATGTTGATTGCCTCTAGGTCAAGATCTGCTATTGATTCTCTGAAGAAGATGTTGTCGTCAGAGTTTGAGATGAAGGACTTGGGGGAAGCACAGAAAGTATTGGGCATGGAGATCACTAGAGACAGGAAAGCTGGCAGGATAAGTTTGACACAGAAGGGCTATTTGGAGAAGGTACTGCAGAAGTTTAATATCAGCAAGGATACCAAGTCTGTTAGTACACCTATGGCGCCTCATTTCAAATTGTCAGCGAAGATGTCTCCAAGGAGTGTTCAGGAGCGTGAGTATATGTCTCATGTTCCATATGTCAATGCTGTGGGTAGCTTGATGTATGCGATGGTGTGTACGCGGCCAGATATTTCACAGGCAGTCTCCATGGTGAGTCGATACATGCATGATCCTGGACAGGGTCATTGGGAAGCTGTGAGATGGATTCTGAGGTACATCAAGGGAACAGTTGATGTAGGCCTAGTATTCGAGAAGGACAACACCGGAAAGCAGGAGTGCATAGGGTATGTGGACTCAGACTATGCAGGTGATCTTGACAAGCGCCGGTCGACGACGGGATATGTTTTCACATTCTCACAGGCACCGGTGAGTTGGCGCTCCACACTTCAGTTTACCGTCGCGTTGTCAACCACAGAGGCTGAATATATGGCTATGACAGAAGCCATGAAGGAGGCAATCTGGCTTCAGGGGTTGCTTGATGATCTGGGTGTGGAACAGGATATATTGAAGATAAACTGTGACAGCATGAGTGCCATCTACTTGGCAAGGAACCAGGTCTATCATGCAAGGACGAAGCATATTGATGTCAGGTATCACTTTGTACGGGAGATTCTAGAGGAAGGTGACATTGACTTGTTGAAGATTCACACTTCGAGAATCCGGCCGATATGCTAACAAAGGTGGTGTCGGGGGTGAAGTTTGCACACTACAAAGACTTGCTCCATGTCCTTCAGGTGAAGTGAGCTTGCTGAAGCTCATTTGGATGAACTACGGACGGCTTGATCCCTTGGGCAGGGGTACGTAGGCAACCAAGTTGGTGCAGCCGCTATCGAGTCGGAATTCGGCTCAGATTTGGAAATCTTCACCGAGGTGGAGAATTGTTGAAGGAGAGATGATATTAAAGGAGATGCCATGCCAAGCAGCTGTAGAAGAGTGCCAAGTGCCGTCGAAGATCGCCAAGGAAGTCGACGATGAAAGGCAAAGGGACAGCAGCAGAAAATAGCAGAGATAGCAGAAGTCAGGAGGGTCGGTCGACCGACCCGGTCGACCGACCCGGTCGACCGACGTGCACAACATGCACAGAGGTTGGAGCGGTCGACCGGCCCGGTCGACCGCAGTGCCTGACTGACAGACCCCAAGTCTTGGGTTTTCTGGGTCAACCGGCCCGGTCGACCGGAAAACCCTGACTGACAAACCCCAACTCTCGGGTTTCTTGGGTCGACCGTCACGGTCGACCGGTATAAGGAAGTCGGTCGACCGCCCGGTCGACCGACAGTCGGGTTCTGGGTTAAATCTGCTGATCCGCTGTATGAGGTATTTAAGCCTATGTTGATCCTAGGGTTTTGTATCTCTGCGAAAAAGTATTAGCCCTAAGTTCTCTTACATTCAAAGAGACTTAGAGCCATTGTAATCATCTTCCTAATATAAATCTCTCCATTGATTGCCCCGAGGACGTAGGCATTGAGGCCGAACCTCGTTAAATCTCGTCTTTGTGATTTGTGTGTTCTTCGTGTGATCGTTTTGGGTTTGTTCTTGTGCTGGAGGTCTTGAGATTCTCTATTGTTTGGTTGTTGTGATTGGATTGCGCGCACAACAAGGTTTCACTTTTGTGTGTCTGGAACATGAGTTGGTGAAGACTCTGCAATTCGCTGAAATCTTGCTGCTGATCTGCATTTGCTCAAGCGACGATCATGTTTGAAATCCTATAGTAGCTCAAACAAATTGTATATAATGGGTTTGACATTTAGACACATTTAAAAAATGTATGAGAACTCCATTTATTTTATTTTATTTTTTAGTTTTCAACTTGTATTCCGGATTTTCTTTGTATTGTTTTTGTCACGCCCCGCTTCCCAAATACGTGGAAACAGAGTCACGATGAGAGTCGGCGATGTATATATGAGAGGAGAATACCCCACGTATACACGTAAATCTAAAGTACTCTGAACAAGTTATAACAATCTACTACGGTAAATCAATATCACTGCAATTGACATATAGATATCTAACACAATGATAGCAAATAAAATAAAGAAATAAATTAAGTAATGAGTCTGATATATGGAATCAAGGAAACTATAGAAACGTGAATAAAAAGGAAGAAAGAATACCAAAATAGGTAGAGAGAAAACTCCAGCCCCTCGCAAAGCATACGATCTCAACGAACACCTGATCAATAAAATAAAATATCCAATATCTGGACGTGCAAATCCAGGGTTGTCAAGAAGTGACCTAATGAGTGTATGAGAAAAGGAGAAGTAATCGTGCATATATACAGTGTGTACAAGTAACAATAAGTCTAAAACTAAAAATAAAAAATAACTGAATAACAATAGCATGAATAAGTCTGCAGGTAAAAGATAACTAATACAATTATAAACAAACAACTGATGTCAAGATGTATAGCGTAGCATATGTCACTACTCTGGTATACAATCCAGTCTTATGTACAATCATATATTTATCATAACTTATATGAGTTCAGTCAGGTGAGTACAGTCAGTCAGAATATACAATAAACAATTTATTATTATTGATTAAATCAGCAAACACCAACTGCGATCTGTAATAGATGCATCCCATACTATGCCTATCACGTGTGACAATCGACATCCTAAGTTATTGAAACTGATTGGTTGGAGACATTGTCCATGCTTTAGTGGGTCCCGTACATACCCGGGACCACAGTCCAGATGCCTGGCGCTGAACCAGGCCCTACCGCCAGGTAGTCAGTAACAATAATAGTACTCAACGTATCACTGTGGAAACAATACTCACAGTAACACTGTGGAATAATAAATAAATGGGATGTCAGTCATCCGCTGGAACCCTGTAGTGGAACCGTAAGTCGAATGCGCAACTTGCATCCTAGGTCCACCTAAAATACATACGCTGTCTCCTCCATCAATTTCCCAATCGCAGTGTAAGTTGTCCATTTACATTATTATTTAATTCAGTCAAAACATTCAGGATCATGTTACTTAAAGTACTGGGACAAACTATAACAGTGTAAACGACATATCAATGAAACAGTACCAGGGCATCACAGTATAACAATAGTTGGACATGAATAGAATAATGCAGAAATCATATACACATTCGCATGAAATGATAAGATAGAATGCTTGAATTAAAATATACCAATATACAAACATTCACATGAAATGATGTGATTTTAGAACGAATCGCCATCTGGTCTTCACTGCACGAACCGGTACGAACCTCCGAATCATCCCATGGGTCAATCTTTGAATCGCCTATGAATCGGGTCCATAACGAGCAAAATTATGAATCTCCCATAACGGGTCCGGATCTCACCGAACGGGTCTGAATCACTGCACCACACAACCGAATGCATGAACTCACATGAACATATCTTGGCCCAAAGGCCTATCGCTCTAGTTTTGATGATGATTAACTCATGTAGTTATAATACTAATGATATTGTGTTTATTTAGTCTCAGATAATTGATCAAGATCTTAGTAGGTGTTTAGCTTCAACAAAGGATTTAAAGTCAAGTTTTGAATCTAGCACATGTTGATTCAAGAGCTCGCACATCAAGATCGCATCAAATACTCAAGAGGAGTCTAGCTCATTGGATTAAGGTTTGGACCAAGTCATGAAGGAGAAGAAGATTTTCAAGAAGACTTGTGTCATGGTTGTAAGTGTCAAGATTTTTTTTAGATAAAATGTAAAGGATAGATTAGTTGGTGGATTTCTCAAGTACATACATACACATAAAATTTATAGTTGTTTTAGAAAATACCGTTTTGGTTTTTGAGATTCAAAATATATACGTGTTTTCTCAAAACTTATTTAGAACTTATTGTCAAAAACATAGATATTTCATCATATATGTGTAGTGGATTATATCCATACACATTAAGCTTCAAAAGAATTTAAAATATCTTATTTTTGTATTTGGAGAAGTTTTGAAAAATCGTTTTTTAATTTGGAGATAGTTTTTGGAAAATACAGATTGCTGTTTAAGCCAAAATTTCCATATCACAAAAATAGTTCAAAATATTTGTAATATATTTGATTTTTAATCAAACATGTTTGTATTTTAAGGCATATTAATGAACTTATTTTGTGAAATTTATGAGATTTTATTGAAGGTAAAAAGACCAAGTTTTAATTCCTGAAAATGTTAGACCAGGCCTTCTGCCGGTCGACTGAGACAGAAGTCGGTCGACCGGTTCGGTCGATCGTTGTGCACAAAGGTGCACAAGCCATTAGGCTGGAGGGTCGGTCGACCGACCCAGTCGACCGCCAGAAAGCTCTGCTCTCTGGATCTGGCCCCGGTTGACCGGGCGGTCGACCAGCAGAGAGCTCTGCTCTCTGGATCTAGCCCCGGTCGACCGGGCGGTCGACCAGCAGAGAGCTTCTGCTCTCTGTATCCAGGCCTCGGTCGACTGGGCGGTCGACCGGTGGCACAATGGTTAGAAATCCGACCGTTGATGGTCGACCGGCCAGTCGACCGACAGCAGGATTTCCTGCTGAGTTGGCTCGGCTATTTTTTTAGGCCTATATATTGGGATTGTTTTTGGTTGTTCTCCACAAGATTTTAAGTGAGTTTTTAAGATAGTTTTGTTTACACTTCGAAGTATTTATCTCCACTTGTTTTAGAGCAAATACTTCCCTATCAAAAGGAGAGTTATTCAAGAGTGTTTTGTAAAAGAGATTTCTTGAGTTTTTCACCACCAAATCAATCCTAGTTTTCTCACACACACTTGAGCTATCTATTGCTATATCAATCCTTTATGGATCTTTGTTGTGAGAGTATTTTTTAGGTGATCAAAGTGTTGAGCTCAGCAAAGTGTTTCATCTTGTATTTGAGGAGGCGAACTTGCGGGTTCGTGTTGTCTGAGTTCTTGTGGGAGCTCGGTGTAGAGGTGCGGCCTCGGTAAGCTAGTGGGCTTGCGTGTATTGTTCTTGCAGAAACAAGAGAGGGACTAGTAAGTCCAAGGAGTTCAGTGTGAACTCGTTGTAAGTGTTGCGACACCAAGTGATCCGGTGGGATCGTTTATAGTGGAAATCCTTCATAGTGTTGAAGGCGGGGACGTAAAGAAAGGGTGCTCGAAGCTCGAAACAAATCTCTCGTGTTTGCGATTGCTCTCTCTATCTCTCACTTGTGTTCATATCTTACATGCTTACATTGCTTTTATCTTTATATGCTTGATATATTTTGTGCCATATTGTTATATGCTTGGGATTGATTGCTCACACTTGTATTCAACCAAGAGAGGCATAGCGGCACCTCAACTCTTATCTAGAGGAATCTTGAGGAGAAAGTCCAGAGCTTTTCACCGAGAATCCGGCTACACTCTTGTGTTATACTTGGTGTGTTTGGATTAAGAGTTTTTAGTTTGCATAAATAGTTTTAATTCCATATTAATTCATAGTTAGATTAGCTAGTCACCTATTCATCCCCCTCTAGGTGATTTCAATGGTATCAGAGCTTGGTGCTCTTGATTGGGTCTTACAACTTAGAGTTAAAGATCCTCATTTTTTAGCTAATCACAATATTTGTTTACAAACACATGAATTTCATGTCACCTCCCTTGTTTGACATTCTTAACATCCAAACTTGGAAAGTTAAGATATCTATGTACCTCAAAGCCCTAGGTATTCATGTTTATTTTGGTACTATTAAAGATTCATATTGTTCAAATGGTAAAAACCTTGAGGTTAATGCAAAAGCCCTTCATGCTTTAATGAGTATCCTAAATGATGTATATCTATCTTGAGTTGTTAATTTTGATTCGGCTTTTGTAGTATGGAACACTATAGTTTCCCTTGGCGAACAAAAATAATACTATGCGGGGAGTGACTCAGATGATGGAAGTAATACTTCCAACTTGTGCTACATGGTCCAAGGAGATAACCCCCTTGAGGTAAACTCCGAATTCGAGCTTGATAAGGATGTTGACATGTCATATGATGATCTTACTTCATTTTGTCAACAACTTCTTGAAAAATATGATTTGCTTAAAAAGGACCAAAAAAGATTAAAAAATAAATGTGAGTCCATTTTAAAAGAAAAAGATTCTTTTTAAAATAAATTTGAAAATGTTTCAAAAGAAAATGAAGCTTTGAAAAAGGAGAATATTTTCTTGTTTTCTAAATTAAATGAGATTTGTGAAGAAAATAATTCTTTGAAGAATAAAATTAATTTGGTGGAAAAGGAAAAAGAAATTATTTTGGAAGAAAATAACTCTTTGAAAAGAAAATTAGTTTCAAAAGAAAAGGAAAATATTTCTAAAAAGAAAAAGATTGTTAATTCTCATACTTGCTATGTTCTTCATACTACCATTGATAAAATGAGATTCATTTTTTAAAAAATAGAATAAATTATTTGAGCTTAACTTTGAGCAATTGTGCATTTAATCATAATAGATTGGAAACTTTGTTTCAAAAGAAACAAGCTCCACATGTTCATGCACATAACCCATGGCATACATATGTACATTTTACACATCATGATCACACTCATTCACATGCGTATGCTAGAGTGTACAAATTTACACATTGCGGTCGTAAAGGCCATTTAGCAAAGTTTTGTTTTGATAAGGCAAATTCTATAAATTTTGCTAACAAAAATATTTGGGTTCCTTATAATGCTAACCCCGTAGATCTAAAAGAAAATCGGTATCAAAGTCTCCACCTCTTGTGTTTGATGTAAGTGTGGGCTCTCACATGACGTGAGAGAGTTGGTACCTTGGTGGTGGATGCATGAGCTTGATGGACACTACAATTGATGCACCGCTATCAAGGAAGTTTGGTGGGAGGACCACCATATTTTGAAAACTTAGAGAATAGTGCATTTGGTTTGGTAACTACCTCTAAACTCCCATTTAGTTTACATGCCTTTGTATAATATTTTTAGCATGTTTGATTTTATATTTTATGTGGTGAATACTTGTTTAGATGTAGTTTTCATGAAAACTTGTGTATATACTTGTACAAGTAGTGAGCCACACTTGATTATTAGATATTTATGCTTCATTACCCATTTGTACTTATTACATGTACATGTATAACCTAGTTTTGATGATTCTTTCATTTTACATGTTTTCCCTATTCTTGAATACGTTTTGCTTCATATATATGAAATTTCTTGTCTAAAACTAATAAAATGCATGTATACTCTTGAGTCACTTGCCTTCATATAAATTACATTATAAACTCATTTGTGTTTAGGATATGTATGTATATTGTTAGTTTTGATAAAACATACATATACCTTGAAGTTTGTTTTTACATGAAAAATAAATTTTTATGATTTTTCACATGTTTGATGTCTTGAGCCTTATTGACTATTTTCATGAATATGCTATTCACATGATTTTTGTGCACTCATATTTAATTTGTTTACTCATGACTTTATTTTCATGAGCTTTTTAAGCTTTATAGATTTCAAGTGTCAACTCTTGTGTATTTGGTATGTTTCATGAGATACATATGATTTGTTTTCATGTTGAAGGATCTTTAACTAGTTTTTTTTAAAATTACTTCAAACTAGTTATTTATTCTTCAATTGGTAGAGTTTTCAAACTATATTAAAATATTTTCAAACTCTTATTTTTAAAAACCCCTATCAACTAAAAGGCGGATGGTTGGGCGACCATGCCTTGTATGCTCTAAATTGAAAATCTTTTTAACATGTGCATGAATAGGGTGGATAGTTATGAGGTATACACATGATCTTCATGATACTTTACTTTTGTATACTTATAATGATTGTTACATATGTATGCTTCAAATTTCAAATAATATCAATTTCAATTGGTATTTTCTTTTTCATACATATATATGTTTTGATTGTGCTTGATTTACAATATGCTTACTTGTTTAAAGCACAAATTATATTTATGCTAAGCTTGATTAATTTTTAAAAGTTAACTGGTATCTAAATGAGCTTATGCATTATTTTTAATTAGTATTTCAATTGATATCAAAACATACTTCATATTTTACCTTTTAATTGGTATCAAAATTTACAATATTTCAATTTCAATTTGGTATCAAAAATCTACTATTAGTATCTTAAATTTTGTTTATTTACAAGTGGTACCAACTTATAAGTTTGTCAACTTCAATTTGTTTCATTGGTATCAAAATTTGTTTTTGTTGACTTGAGAAAATTCAAAATTTGTTTTAAAGTGATTTCAAGATTTCTTGATATGTATTGCCTATATGCAAGGGGAGTTTAACATCTCTTCTAATATAGATTCCTGTTGAGTGTATTTTATATTGAGTAGTTTGACATCTCTTTTTACGTGGTACACGTGTGTAGGAGGAGCTTAACATCTCCACTTGTGCATTGTATATTATGCTTTATGTCAGTTAGGGCTTTGTCATCCCTTCTTCATGTAATGCATATATGCAGGGGAGCTAACTTCACGTCTCTCTCTTCATGAATGTATATCGCATATATATCCTTATTGATTGATTTATTTTCACCCCTTTATTGCTGATTTGACAAAAAGGGGTAGAAGTATTTTAGAGTTTATATATGCAAGTTTATTTCATTTCCTTGTTTTATACAAAAAAGGGGAGAAGGATTTTGATCTATGCACATATGTTTTGTTTATGCAAAAAGGGGAGAAGAATTTTGAAGTTTATGCATGTTTATCTCCTAATTTATGCATATATATTTATTTAGTTTTGTGCACTTTATTGAATATCTATTTGTTTATTATTATGCATGAGTTAAGGGAAGCTTCTATGAATCTTAACTTTAATCCATGCATATATAAGTCCATGAGTTTTGTCATCATCAAGAAGGGAAGATTGTTGGCCAAAAGGCACATCGCTCTAGTTTTAATGATGATTAACTCATGTAATTATAATACTAATGTAGGCTGTCTAAAAATCACCAAGACAAGCCACCAAAACGCAGAGATCCAAGATCCAGGCGCAAGGCTAAATGTGACAATCAAGACGCGAAAGTCCAAACCCGCGTCTCAGCATCAAGGCGCGTTGGCTCAACGCCCGCATCAAGGCGCGTTGGCTCAACGCCCGCGTCTCCGCATCAAGGCGCGTTGGCTCAATGCCCGCGTCTCAGCATCAAGGCGCGTTGGCTCAACGCCTGCGTCTCAGCATCAAGGCGCGTTGGCTCAACGCCCGCGTCTCAGCAACAAGGTGCCCCCACCTTGGTTGTAACCACCCCGATTATGGCGCCATCCACCGCCCATGTAGCGGGAAGTTGGCCCTCATCGTGGAGCACTTTTAGGGGGCACGATCACCCCCTAAAAACCCTATAAATAGTCCCGTCACTATTGAAGAGGGTCGGATTTTCGAGAAGGAAAAAAGGAGAGATCATCGACAGAGAGAGAGAGAGCTCGACTCTTCAAGCCAGCTTGCTGCGTACAAGTTGCTCTTCGCCTACCTTCTCTTTTGGAGTTTTGGTGGACGGGGCTGAGTTACTCCTTCTACCTGCCAAGGAGAAGATCCCTCGACGGTATTGACGGTCATCTGGTCAACGGAGAACAAGATTCACTCTCCACCGCCACACGAAGAACCCAGCACTAAACAAAGGGGGAATTCAAGATTCAATATTCTCCCTCCCTTGTAACCGGAAGATTAGCCTGTTGTAACCTTTTCATCTGATTCAAGGAAAAGTTGCTCCAGTCCGCTTTTACGGTTTTCCGCGTCCAACAAGAGATGGCGACTCCGCTGGGGAAGACGTTTGTCACTGACGAACAAGCCGTGGCGCAGGATGATCTCCTCCGTAGGGGGAAAATGGTCGAGACACTTGTTGTGGAGTTCGACCAGGCGAAGTATGAAGAGTTTCTCTCTTCTGGCTCCAAGAGCCCAAAGACCCGCGTCTGTCGCAGGGTCTCGGCGGGGAATGGCCCCGAAGCCCGACCTGAAGCTCTCTTGGGCGCCGCTGCTGCTGCCCACTGTGCCCAGCAAAGTTCACGCGTCAACGCCTCTCAGAAGGCCCGCGTGATCCCAAGCACAGTTGCTGTTGCGACCAACTCCGGCGCACAGAAAACCCGCGTCAACGTCTCTCAGGAGACCCGCGTGGTTAAACTCCCTGATGTTCAACATCAGGATGTTGTTGGTTTCTCTCCACCTCCTCGACGCAACCGGAATGCTGAGCGTCGACAGAGGAGACGTGCGCGTCAACTGCAAGTTGGAACCGTTGGTTGTCCAACTGAAACTGGACGCGACGTACAGTCTCGCGTCTTGCCCGCGTCACGTCCAGTACATGAAATCCGCGTTGGGCTGCCCAAGCGCGCAACTCCTCAAGTTGAGTTCTCTGAGGACCAACTTACCAAACGCCAGAATGAAGCTTCTGCGTCTCGTCAAACGCAAGAAGCACGCGCCCAGAGACGAGGCGCCCTGCAGCTCACTCTCTCTCTCACGCGCCTCTACCCGGACGCACCAAACAGCAACGCGAGACCCGCGTCTCATCTCAACAGAGACGCCAGACGCGCGTTCCACAGTCGCGACGCGGAAACCGCGTCCCTGAAGTCTGCGTCCATTCTGCACAGCACATGGATGCCTCCCGTCTTCGACGTTGCGAGGCTAATCTTTTCAATCCCCCTCCTATGGATTTGAGGGATTACTTGACGAAGAAAAGAAGTGCCAATCAGGTCACTTCATCATGCTGCTGCCAACGGCTCATCTCCATGCTCTCAGAGTGCCGTTGCGAATCAGGCGTACACCAGCAGTCTTTGGTTAGACAGCTGACCCTGATTCCTCCGTCAGCTAAAAGAAGACGCTCCCACAGAAGGAGAACCTTCTCTGACGTTGAGTACCCCGAGCTCACTGCAAATATGACAAGCAGGAGCAAGGGAAAATAAATTGCAGTCGGCTCAGATGACTCCGAGTCTGACTCTGAACCGGAAGGGGTGTATCGACACACTCGCACCCGGACGGGGGCCATTCCCCAATTGACTATAATGCCTTAGCCCACGGCGTTAGAGTGAATGATTCCCACTCCGCCGTAGTGGAATCAGGGACTTCGAACTCTTCCGTCGAGAAGGAGACCTCTGCCTACATGACAGGCACTCCTGAGGAGACGGCAAGACGTATAGAGCAGGTCCAGAAAGCACAAATGGACATGATTATTTCTCAGCAGGCATCGATTGACTCCCTCAAGCAGGCGATTGCACAACTGCTGGAAGACAGGAGGAAATCTCCTCCTAGGAGGTCAAAAGGCAAAGGGAGAAAGGGAGAAAGCTCATCTTCCGAACCCTCTGAGGAGGCGCGACGATCTACTTCAAATTCGTCCAAATCTTCGTCGCACGACCCAGAAAAGGCTCATACTAAAAGAATGAGTCAACTGGAGCGGCGCCTTGAGGCCCTTACCAACCGCAAAGGCCTCCAAGAAGCGGGAGTGGTCCGGCCCTATCCGGCAGAGTGGGATTCAGTCCCGTACCCTCCTAAGTTCAAGGCTCCAACCCTCCAAGCATTTGACGGGAAAGGGTCCCCAACCAGCACATCTACTACTTCAAATCCCAGACCGGGAATGTAGTGGATAATGACGCTATCCTGGCACGTCTATTCATCGGCACCCTGAAAGGGTTGGCCTTTGAATGGTTTATGAAGCTCCCAGAGGGTTCTATCAAGAACTGGGGCGATCTAGAGAAGCTGTTCTTAACACGCTTCTTCGAAGATGACTCCGAAGTCACAATGCCCACCCTTTTAGCTACTAAGCAGAGGAGGGGGGAGTCCGTCAAATCTTTCGTGGAAAGATTTCGGAACACGGCACTCCGGTGTCCAAGCGGTATGACCCAGGCCACCCTGGTGGAGACATGCCGCCACAATCTCCAAACCTCACTCCTTGCTCAAATAGGAGTTGCCGAAAGCCGCACCTGGAAGCAATTAGTCCAACAAGGTGAACAGGCTGAGGAGATTGTCGCCCGCGTCCGAGCGGAGGAAGGCAAGCCGCGGCCGGAAAGGTCGACAAGGCGTGCACCGGCACCAGACACATCCCTCCAAACAAAGCGGAAGGATAATTTGGCAACAGAGACCAAATCTCCCGCCAAACCTCAAACAGGCAGGGCGAGTGGCTCTTCAAGCCAGCCACGCCCCAACAAGCAGTATTCCTTCAAGGAGGAACATGTCGATTCGCTCTTCAAGCTACTCAACAAGAGCAATCGACTGAAGCTCCCTGAAGTTAGACGCCCAGAGGAAGTCGACAAGACCGACAATCCCAACTACTGTATGTACCACAGAATGTTGGAACATCCTACCAAAAGCTGCTATGTCTTCAAGGACATCCTCCAGGCTCTGATTGACGGGAAGTGTTAAAACTCCGACCAGAGCAGAAGAAAGTGACGGCCAATGTGACGTCAGTTCTCCAGTTCGGGAGACAACCTCCAACGCCTGCAGGGGTAACCCCTATTCCAAGAGGAGAACTAAGAGTGGTCAACACAGACCCTCACCAGCAGCAGGAGAAGGGCTTGGTACCCGTCCCTACGCCTCAAGGGGAAATTATGTGGGTCCACCCTAACCTAGTAGACAGCCAGCAGTGGACTACTGTAACCAACAGGAAGTCCAAAGGCAAGGCAAAAGCTTCGTCCTGCCATGTGGTATATGCTTCCTCCCGAGAAGCAGAGGATGATGTTCCCTCACTGACTGATTCAGAAGAGGAAACAATAGTCTTGGCCGCAGAGCCCAACCAACCAATGACGGGGACTCGTTCAGGACAGGCGTACTTGAAACAGTACGGTGAGACGGCAGTAGCCCCTCCACAACCAACTGCAGAGCCAACTAGGCCCTCCACGAAGCCACCAGTGGAGAAACAAAAAGAGACTCGATTCTCTCGAGCTCTTTAAAGGGTATGGCGGAAGGATCCACAACGCCTTACCGCTTTGATGTCCTAGCTCAATTGGCCAACATCCCGGCGCGGATCACCCTGTATGAGCTTCTAAGACTATCAAAGTCGACCAGGAGGCTCTACAAGAAGCGCTGGCAAACGCTGAGGTCTTTATGACCCAGGTGCCAAAGAAGGAAGATGTAGAGAATTGTCTCCACACCTCCCAGAATGCTCCCTGCATTACCTTCACGGCAGATGATATGCAGGTCATAGGGAAGCATGATCGACCCCTGTACTTCACAGGTTATATCGGATCATATGAGGTGAACCGCATTCAGGTAGATCCAGGGTCCGCACTGAGCATCATGCCCCGCCGAGTCATGCAACACCTCGGTATCCCTACCCACCATCTGAGCCCTACACAGACGACCATCTACGGGTTCAATGCCAACGGCACCCGTCCGATGGGGAAGATCAAGCTCAAGTGCCAGATTGGGAGCCTCAAGTCGGAAGTGACATGTTACATCATCGACGCCGACACTTCCTACAATCTATTGCTGGGACGACCGTGGATTCACCGCAACTCCATCGTTCCATCCACTCTCCACCAAGTCATGAAATACATTGACGGGAGTGGAAAAATTCAAACGTTGATAGCCGAGAGGTATCCGTTTAAAGGGGTCGAAAATTATTTCACGGACTCCCTCCTATATCAGGATCCTGAGGAGTCAAATGAAACCCCGCAACCAGAGGAGCCAGACTCTGGTAATGAGGCTGATATTGAGCCCGTGAAAGAAGAGTGCCTGTGGGAGTTAGAACCACTTGTAACAGGCACTAATAAGCTCGATGTTGATAATACCACCGACGATGCAGGCGGTTGGTATATTAATGAGAATTTAGACTTTGAGTATTTTTCTGCGTGTGCATCCGATTCAATACCGTCGGATACTAGTACCGACGTAGACGATGACATCTGGTCGGCAATGGATGCTTTGACATCATTGCATGTACCAGTAAAATCATCTTTCGGGACATACCAGGATAATGGTAATGCGCAGGAATCTATTTTCATGGTTCCAGCCAGACGAAAAGGCCAAAAACCAATCCTTTTTGGACGAATGACGACTGAACCAACTCCCGCGAAGAATCGGAAAGCGAGGAGGAATCCCCTCAGCTCGACCATTATGAATCGAAAGCGCTCAGAATGATGAAACGGATGGGGTACGATCTAACCAACAGACCTGGGTTGAACTTCGGCAAAGGAAGGAGGACGCTACTTCGATCCTTTATGCCAAAAGGGAAAACCCCTGATTATTATCATCGGACACGCCGGGGGTTGGGCTATGTATCGACTCCAGTCCCATCAGCCTCCGATTCTCAAGAATCATCGAGCAACGATTACTCTTCAGACACATCATCTTGGGAGTCAGATGTCAGTGTCGGCAACATCTTCAAGGAACTTTCAGTGAACATGGTTTCGACAAGCCACCTGGAAGATGGAAATGAAGAAATGATTCAAGCTGATACAGATCCTTGGATCAAACATCTAAATGCTCTTTGGGACATCCGCTTTGAACAGCGTGAGCCACCCACAGAAGACAAGGTTGTTCAGATCAACCTAGGAGATGAGGCCAACCCCAAGCCCATCTTCATAAGTGACGGCCTGTCACCATCGGAGAAGAAGGATCTAATATCTCTTGTACAAGAATATATAGACGTCTTCGCCTGGAATTATGAGGACATGCCAGGACTTGATCCTCAAGTGGCCATGCACCGCCTCAACATCAATCCGGACGTAAAGCCTGTCAAACAACAGCAGCGACGGTTTCGCCCAGAAATAATGGAGGCAATTCAATCAGAAGTCAGAAAACTTATTGATTCTGGCTTCATCAGGGAAGAACAGCATCCCGACTGGGTAGCCAACATCGTCCCCGTTTCCAAGAAGAACGGGAAGATCAGGATCTGCATCGACTTCCGTGATCTAAACGAGGCCTGCCCCAAGGACGAATTCCCATTGCCAATCACAGATGTCATGATTGACAATACTTGTGGATTCGAACGAATGTCCTTCATGGACGGATTCTCAGGATACAATCAAATCAAAATGTATCCTGATGACGAAAAGCATACCTCCTTCAGGACACCCCTAGGAGTGTATTGCTACACCGTCATGTCCTTCGGACTGAAAAATGCGGGGGCAACCTACCAAAGGGCCATGAATGCCATTTTCCATCAGCAAATACGCAAAACGGTGGAATGCTATGTTGATGACATTGCAGTAAAAAGCCGCATTAAAGGAGATCACATAGCCGATCTGAAGGTGGTCTTCGACATCATGCGGGCTCATCAATTGAAGATGAATCCCACCAAGTCCTTCCTGGGGGTGGCCAGTGGCAAATTCTTAGGATTTGTTGTAACCTCCACCGGAATCCATTTGGACCCGGAAAAGATCCGCGCTATCCAGGAGATGCAACCCCCGAAAAGCCTCAAGGAGCTCAGGGATTACAAGGACGATTGGCGTACATCCGCAGGTTCATCTCAAACCTTTTCGGAAGATGCCAACCCTTTGCTAAGCTGATAAAGAAGGGTGTCTCATTCATTTGGGATGACGCTTGCCAACAAGCGTTCGAGGAAATCAAGCAATACCTCACCCAACCACCAGTCCTTGCAGCTCCAGTATCCGGAAAGCCTTTCCTGGTGTACGTCCGGGCAATGGACCATTCTTTGGGAGCTCTACTAGCTCAGAATGATGAAGAAGGACGAGAACAGGCAATCTACTATCTGAGTAGAACAATGATCGGAGCCGAACACCGGTACAACCCGATCGAGAAGGAATGTTTGGCACTAGTGTTCGCCATTCAGAAAATGCGACACTATCTGGTAGGCCAAACTATAAATGTCATATCAAAAGTCAACCCTCTGAGGTTACTTATGACTAAACCTTCATCGCTAAATGGCCGACTGGCAAAATGGGCCATATTGCTATCCCAGTATGATATGCACTTTCTGCCGCAGAAAGCCATTAAGGGACAAGCAGTCGCAGACTTCCTAGCTGAACACCCAGATCCGAGGGCAGTCAAACTCTACGAGGATCTCCCAGATGAAGTTGCCGAAGTCTACCTGACTCAGACATCGTTCGAAAGTCAAGTGTGGCAACTTTTCTTCGACAGTGCATCAAGGACAAGCCCCAAGGGACACGTAGTGGCGGGGGTAGGAGTGATACTCGTCTCCCCACAAAATTATGTGATTCCCCGAGCTGTCTCACTGACCGAGCCTTGTTCCAATAATGTGGCGGAATACAACGCTCTTTTGATTGGGATGCAATTCGCCGATGAGATTGGCGTTAAAAATCTCGAGGCATACGGTGATTCTAAACTCATCGTCAGCCAAGTTCGCGGGGAGTACGAAGTCAGACATGAAGACTTGGTACCCTATTACAATGCAACTATCCGCATGGCCGAGGGATTTACAAGCTTCTACATCGACCATGTACCGCGCAGGCAAAATGCGCACGCCGATGCACTCGCATCCCTGGCTGCCTCCTTAGCTCTTCCAGTTGGAGCAATGGAGAAGATATTCGTCTACAGCCACGACCTGTATTGCCCGAGAAATGCTCTCGAGGATTATCAGGAGTCAACGGGAGGTCGTCACCGCGAAGAAGCACTTGAAGCGTCAACCGGTCCAGAACTTAAAGACTGGCGATTCCCCTACATCGACTATGTCTTGTACGGCATCCTGCCTGAGGACGCCAAAGAGGCGGCTGCCATTCGAAGGAAAGCCCCTAAGTTTTACTATAATGCGATTACACGAACATTGTATCGTCGATCGCATGACGGGATCTTACTCCGGTGCCTCTCACCAAAAGAGGCCCAGGAGGTATTGAAAGAGGCCCACGACGGTACGTGCGGAGCCCATCAACCTGGCCCAAAACTGGCACATCGACTCCAAAGATTGGGTTACTACTGGCCTAAGATAATTGCCGATGCCGTCACTTATGCCAAGAAATGTCACGCCTGCCAAGTGCATGGTGACTTTATCCATCAAGCGCCAGGCTATCTCCACTCTACGGCCTCTACCTGGCCATTTGAAATATGGGGCATGGACGTGGTTGGTCCTATCAGCCCGCCATCATCAAAAGGACATCGGTTCATTCTGGCGATAACTGATTACTTCTCCAAATGGGCTGAAGCCATCCCTTTGAAGGAGGTAAAGTCGTCGAACGTGATCAAGTTCGTGAAACATCACGTTATTTACCGTTTCGGCGTACCTCGGCGAATTGTCCATGACAATGGACCCCAGTTCATCAGCCAGGCGTTCCATAGATTCTGCGCTAATTTCAGAATCCAGAGTGTGTCCTCAACGGCATACTATCCTGCCGCCAATGGCCTCGCAGAAGCTTTCAACAAGACTATTGGCAAGCTTCTCAAAAAGTTCGTCTCGAAAAGTCAACGAGACTGGGACGACAAGTTGGGTGAATGCTTATGGGCTTATCGCACAACTGTGCGAACCCCGACTAAGGCCACGCCGTTTTCCTTGGTATACGGCTGTGAAGCCGTGCTTCCCCTGGAGATCCAAATTCCATCTCTACGCGTCGCCTTGACAGCGGAGATGACGACAGAGGAGAAGCATCGACAGCGACTCCAGGAACTGGAGGCCTTAGACGGCAAGCGTCTGCAAGCCCAACAGCAAATCGAGCTCTACCAGGCTCGAATCACCAGAGCCTTCAACAAGAAAGTTAAAGTGCGAACTTTCAAGAAAGGCGACCTAGTCTTAGCCGTCAGAAGACCCATGGTAATGACGCACAAGATAAAAGGAAAATTCCAACCCAAATGGGAAGGACCATTTGTAGTAGAGTCAGTCTACTCAAATGGATCATATCGCCTCATAACCTCGAATGGCGATACACTCATGATGCCTATTAACGGCAGGTTCCTGAAGAAGTACTATCCCTAGATGGTATCCTTCCGCCGATCAAGTTAAAAGTACACCTCTGATCAAAACATCCGACGCCTCCGACGGCTAAGGATAGAGGAAAATGTTGGCTTTTAAGCCCAACATCAGTCTTCGACAACTCATCATGCTGAGGGGAATAGCATGGCTAGCCCAACTCAAACGGTAGTTGGTAAAGGCACCTCAAATCCGTTGATAGCTGAGGGTTTGCTAAAAATCCTAAGTGGACTTAGCTCCATTCCTTCCTCCAAAATCCCCTACCAATTCTCATCCACAGAATGGTGGGACCACAAAAATACAACCATTACTAAGTTAACACTATACCTCTGGTAATGAGAAACCCCTTGTAGAGTACAAATCTTGCTTGTCAAATCTTGCTTGTCAACTCTACATTTTGCCAAGTTAACACTACACCTCTGGCACTTCAAATTTTCACTTGTCAATTCTCACCAATAGAATGACAGGTCCTCAAAATTGCTCTTATCATGAGTCAATCTTTGTCAAGTTAACATCACACCTCTGACAAATTACTGTTAAAGTTTAACACCACACCTCTAAACAGTAATCAAGTTTCTGCCAGGTTTAATATTACACCTCTGACAGTCACTCTTCTTCAGACTTCCATATCGAAGCTGAAATGGATGATGCTAAGTTAACACCACACCTCTAGCATCCAAGTCATTGCTAAGTTCAACAATACACCTATAGCCATGACTTTCCCTCGGACTTCCTTATCCAAGCCGAGATGACCAATGCTAAGTTCAACATTACACCTCTAACATTCCCTCATTGTCAAGTTAAACATTACACCTATGACAGTGACACTTCTGAGTTAAGTTAATATCACACCTCTGACTCACATCCTTGTCAAGTTAACATTACACTTCTGACAAGACCACTTTCAACCCGTTAAGTTAATATCACACCTCTGACGGTAACAAACTTTCCTAGATTCCCCACGAGTCTAGTCCCACTTGTTATTCTCTTCAGCAGAATAACAAGTCTACCTAAAAACATTGTTAGGTTAATACTACACCATCAACAGTGTTTCCCTCGAATCCCCAGTTGAGCCCAATCAAGTTAATCCCAAACACTTGATAAAAGTTCACCCTCCCTGGGGGTACCAATTCTACTTGTCGCTTTCTCTTATAAAGTGGCAGGTCCACCAAAAATTATTTCATCCCTGTCAAGTTAATATTACACCTCTGACAGTATTGTGAGAGTTCCTGAAATAGGATCTTTCCTTCCAAAGTTTGACTTGTTGAGATTATCATCATAATTTTGACAAAGTCAGAGATTCTTTGCTTCTATAGGTCTAAGACAAAAAGTTCAAGACAAGGAAAGAGGCAAAAAGAAAAGTGTCGCTTTTATTTATTTCAAACATATGAAAGTGATACAAAACGCTCTCTTATACAATAAGATGGAGTGTTGCAGTAAAAACGCTCTCTTATACAATAAGATTGAGTGTTACAATTAAGGAGTACAAAGAAGTCCCTCTCTCTCTCTTAGAGGTTGCACTCGCTCCTCATAAGCCGCGTCTGATTCCAAGTGCGCGATGTTTTGTGGCTACAATAGAAGCTGGTTACACCACGATGCATGATGTAAACATCGAAAGCGCCCTAGCTGACTAAGCTAAGAGCAATGGTGTTCTTGAGGTCTGGTGGCAACAGAAAGTCCTGCAACCCTTCGTTCAGGAGCGTCCCTTTCCCTAGCAGGCCATCCAACGGACATAGACTGTCCTTGATGTCACTTCTGGGGTAGGAGAGGAAGAGGATCTTGTCCGCCACCGCAACCGCCGGAACCCTCATCGCCGTCATGCATAGCCTGACCATCTCTTGCCAGCAGGCATGAATGGCGAAGCAGATCTGAAGAGGCCTTGGCGAGGGTTGGGTCCTCGTCAGAGACGTAATATACTCTCTTATAGGTGACGAGGACCATAATATACTCTCTTATAGGTGAACATCGAACAAGTTCGCCGGCCAAAGCATCCTTCCAGGGGCCCAGCAAACTAGCAAGTCTACCTGCAAGGAATGAAACAAAAGGAATCAGAACAATCTGCAACTTAGTATGCTTCAACAGAGAAAAACTAAGTCGCAAATGCAGACGGCAGACGCGGGAATGATCCACGCAGTCAGCCAAGCAGACGCGGGAATGATCCACGCAGTCAGCCAAGCAGATGCGGGAATGACCCGCGCGGTGAGCCAAACTGCTGCGTCAGCAGAGACAAACGCGGTCTCATTCTACGCCCAAGTCGAAAGCACAGACGCCTAAAAGGCACAGACGCCGAAAGTTGCCATCTCCTTGTTGAGTGAACAAGAGTTGCAAGACTCGGGTCTGAAACCTTTTTGGGAATTCGTCCAAGGCAATAACCATAAAACGCGCCAAGACAGTGGCTTTGAAACGCAAGCTTTGTGAACAAAGCCAGCGCCAAGTGCCAAAGACCCCTGCACTCGCGTCCAGAGAAGTTTAAATCTGTGGCGCAAATTCCAGAAGGAATGCACCAACACAGACTTCGTGAGGGGGTCCAAATAATGGTGATGCCAAGGTGCAGGCCGTGGTAGATTAAAATATCATGGCTAATTGGGGACGGCGTACCAACAGAGGCCTCTACCAAGAGTCGGGCTCTCTGCATCCAAACGCGGACGTGCAAGATGATCAGAGAGACACTCTGCCCCGAAGAGACCAAACAGGAGCATACAAACCCTAGGTCATCTTCATCCACAGAGCCATCCTCATCCATGGAGACAATACTCTGAAGAAGATGAAGGTTCTCAGAGCGCTCGCTCTCAAAAAGAAAACAGTCCAAAGATTGGAATGAAGGAAGAAGGTTAGCCCTATTTATAGGCAGACCCTAATAACTGCTATTAATGGTGCATCAATCAGAACCGTCGCGCACGACTGTCAAAGCCCAATGGAGGACTGACGCGTGGAGCGTCGCTTTGGGAACCGTCGCAGACACCGGTTTCCAACCGCTAGCGCCGGTTTTGCATTAAAGAGCGTTAAAACGCCCAAGTCCAATAAAAAATTGACGCGTGGACAACCGCCTTGGAAAACAACGGATGACCCGGTTTCCCAAACGTCGGTGAAGACTTGACGTCCAATCGTCAGTGAAGACTTGACGGTCAAAGATCTCACAAAATCTTTAAGTCAGGCTCCATCAAACGCAGACAGCAAAGTCGCGTCTGACTGTATTAAACGCAGATGGGAAAGCTGCGTTTAAGAATCCGCGTCACCGTTCTCAAATTAAAAGGCATTCACCCGCGCTTTAAAGGAGCGTCCACGTGACTCAAAATCGCGTCCTTTCAGCAAACAATGCTGCGTCCCTCGCGTCTGCCCTATCTGCGTCTTACTCAGCGAGACCAATTCGAGGTTCACTCTGTGATTGACGCTGCGTCTCATCAAAAGGACTTAGTGAAATCTAAGTTCCTATGGAATGATGACCGCGTCTCACCCTGTGATTGACGTCGCGTCTCAGCAAAAGGACTTAGTTCTATCTAAGCTCCTACGGAATGATGACCGCGTTTCACTCTGTGGATCAGTGCCGCGTCTCATCAGGAAGCCGCGTCTCATTGAAAGAACTTAGTCTCGCCTAAGTTCAATCTTCACAACCAGTGATCAAGAAGTTGGATTCATCCACAGCTAAACAAAGAAGATGGAACAAAAAAATGTCCTTTTTATATCAAAAGTGGATACAAACACTCTGATAAACAGAGTGTCCTTTTCTTTACAAAAAAAAAGAAAAGAAGGCTAAATGTCCTGGCTCGCCAAGGAACGGATTTGCTCCCTGAGATGATGCATCTTGATCTGACGTGCCTTCTCAGCCTCCATCATGGCTTGGACCCACAGCTCCTCTTCAGATAGGAAGGGTTTTGCAGCCAGCTGCGCTCGCAGAGATTCCACCCTGGAAGAATGTAGAGACAGACTCTCTTCAGCTCGCGCCTTAGCAGCCTGTTGCTCCGCAAGTTCCTCTTTGATGGTAACAAGCTTCTTCTCAATGATCGCAAGCACAGCTTCTGCCTTGGCAATGGTGTCCCGAGCCTTGGCAATGGTGTCCCGAGCACTGATGATGACGTGCTTCGTGCTCTGCATGACAATCTCGGATTCCCTTGAATCGTCAGTTAGTTTCTGACGTTCAGCCTGGGAATATTCGAGGCTGCGGATCTCTGCATCTATTTGTGCCTCTGCCTCCTGTCGCTCTTGTTCTTGAGCAGCTAAGAGCCGGGCTAGAGTGGCCTGGGCCTCACTAGAAGAGCTGGCATTTTCCAAAGACTTCAGCTCGTGCAGGTCGTCTCCCAGTTGCTCCACCACCCGCAGACACGCCTGGGCAAGTGAGGGGCCTCCGGTTAATTCGACGTTCTCGGCCAGATTTCTGAGAAGCGTCCGGGCAAAATTAAAGGAGCTGCTTCCACGTAAGATGAGATCAATACATGATCCCATCGAAGCAAAGAATTGTTGCACCATCTGGCGTGCCAATTCCCCCATATTGTCACCACCTGGGAAGCTTCCCGAACCCTTTTCTGTCACGGTGCAAGCTGGCTCTTTTTGCGCAAGAGTCGTGCTGACCGTCGATACGTCAAGAGCGAGACTAGCCACTGGCGCTTCCGGAGGTGTTGTCTCTGCAGGAACCTCCACAGCTAATGATGGAGTAGTAAGCGCAACCTCTTCAGAAGCTTCAGCCGAGACTTGAGCTGCGTGGCCTTCTGGAAAGGTACCGACCGTCGGACTCTCCATCTGAGCCCCCTCAGTCCTCTCTGCAAGTTATTGTGACATTAGCCACAAAGGAGAAAAGCGGAACATTTAAAATATCAGAACTTCCTTACCATCTGGGAGGTCCAGAGACGCCGAATCCTTGGGCAAGTCCTGCGGAGTGGAAGTCTCCCTAGCTTCAATAGTAACCCCTTCACCCGGCAGAGTGGGTTCTTCCCCGGCCTTAGGGGTTGTCTCCTCTTCCGGCAAAGGAGAAACCTCCCCGGCATCAGTAGTTGCCCCCGCTGGAGTTATCTCGGCAACCAAAGCCGTGACCCCTTCTGGCTGGGTCAACTCTTGTACCATTTCCTCGATCTGCGAGGAGGGTGCAGCCTCGACATTCTCAGCCAATCCTGCAATATAAAAGGAAGAATGTTAAAGCCTCCTCTTCAAAATTAAAAGGGAAATTAGGTCAAAAGGTGAAAAGAGTACCTCCAACGGGAACAACCGCCGGCTGCGATACCGTTGATGGCTCACCCCCGTATATTTCTTCCTCCGAGTTATGGGAGAACTTTCTCGGATCAGGAAAAGTGGGTTCATCACCGTAATCAACATCGTCTTCAAACTCGCTTTCCCCTGAGAGTGAGGAAGACGATAGCGCCTCGCGCGAAACCCCTCAGGTGGAGCCTTGCCTCCAACTACCCCAGTGGTAGGGCTGGGGTCAGCCATCCGAGGACTGGAAATGAAGACAGAAGGAGACCCGGGCTGTTGAGCTGAGGAAGACTCGGGCTGAGCTGAGATCTCAGGGATCTTGACATTGCCTCCGCTCATTATATCAACCTCTAGCTGCTCATCCTCGTCAGTGGCGGCGGATCGATCAACGAGCTCCCCTTCCTCCGCAGACCCGTGGCCTCTGCTAAGTGACCTGGGAACACGGACTAGAGGAGTTTCTTCTTCAGCTATCTCTTCCTCCCTCAGTGCCTCAACGACAGCAGGGATCTCTTCAGATCGAGAGACTTCGGTTGTCAAGTCCCTTCGAACCTTCTTCGGAGCGGGTTCAGCAGTGGGAGTAGAGCCTTGACGACGCTTGCTCACCGCCTGTCGAGACTTAGTTGCTTGCGGCTCTGCCCTAGTCGCTTGTGGCTCCGCCCTTGGTGGTCGTGGCTCCATGGCTCGTGGCTCCCTTCTCATTCTTCGCCCGACCTCCTTTTGGGCCTTCAGGTACTGTTCTACGAGTTTCGTCGGCTTACTAGAATCTGTCCTTGCCTCGAGACTTGCATTGATGCTCTCGATGCATGAAGACGCCGGAAAAAAGTCTGGTGTTTGGATGGCCTGGGAGTACCAAGTGCAGAAGCTGAAGCTCGTACGGCACTTGGGCCCTTCGAGAGGTAGACGGAAAGTTACTCCCGTCCCTCCAGCCACACTATAGTACCAGGCCCGAGCACCCTCGAACAGGTTCCCTTCGAAGGCGAGTCGAGCATTGGGGTTCCCGACATAGAGCTGATCATAGCCGAACTGTCGAGTGAAGCGATTCGGCATGTACGGCTCAATGGTGCATGACGTCCCTTGCCGGAAAAGCACATATCCGGGCCGGATATTGAGCAACCACCAGAAGGCTCCGGCGGATAACCTCGTGAAGTCATCTGGGCCAACAGAATCAACAAGTAGATCCCCGGGAGATGCACCAGGGATCTGGGGGAGGCAGCGATTAAGCTGGTAGTTCGCAGGGTCTGAAAGGCACTTCCGGACGTAATATATATAAGGATCACGCCATTTCGAACCCTCCAACCGCTGTACAAAAGGGACAGAACTCTCCCTCCAACGCACCGCCGTCATCAAGGAAGGGCAATGCATCACGTACCAAGCCATGAGGTACGTGTAAGGCAGCTCGACACGAGGGTTGGGACGCTTCACCGTCGGACTCCCCTCTGAGTCAACATACGGCTTTCCCTCGGAGTCTGCAGTTTTCGGTGGCTCGCAGAAACTCTTAGTGAGCGCCCGCAGCCCGCTCTGAATACCAGCCGCCACGGCCGGAGAAGGGCTATGGGGTTGCCATGAGCCAGGAGCACCGCCGGGTACACCACGTCAGCAACAATGACTTCATGTGGCAGCGTGGGCACCACACAGCGCTTCAGCCACAGCATCAGAAAGCCCGCCAACAGCGCCCGATCGGAGATAGGGGTCCGGGCTTGATGGTGAAAGCTCTCAAAAACCAAGTCAGGGTCGAAACCGTCCTCATTCGACTCCGTGGTGTAGAAACTGTCAGAAGCCTGGTCGATCCTGTCTTCAACCTCCCTGTCGGAGCTGGGAGCCAATCGAGTTATCCGATGGTCTTTGGTGTTGACGTTGTTGAACAAGTAACTGGCCCAAGACAGTTGCTTGACTCCCTGCGACCGCCATTTGGTTATCTGGCCGCAAATGTGGAAGTGACATAGCACTTCCCAGTAGGTCTCATACATGAGGGGAAACTCCTCCTTCAAATGGTGAAGCTCCACCGTGGTCGGGACATATTCCTCATAGGGAATGTCCCCTGTCGACAGCCCCGAGACCTCATGCAGCTCGTGCAGAGCAAGGCCCATCTCCCCGACCGGAGTGAAGAACGTCCCCGTCAAATAATTATAACGCTCTAGAATCCCGAAGAAGTTCTGAGAGCTTTGAGGGATCCCCCACTGTACGGCTCTGACCGCTGGGTACAGTCCCACACGCTTTAGCAGATCCCCGAGCTCGGTGAGGACAAAGCCGACCATCCTGCCCCACCAATAGTTCTCCGTGGAACGGACCCACCCCGGTGCACGGAACCCAACGGGATAATCACCCTCCGCTTCCATGAATGCGTTGAGGAAGGTAGTGCCAAGTTGTGGTATCTCCCCAGCCGGAACATCAGACTTGCGCGACCCAGGTAAAAGGCCGATGACTGACCTGTCATGGCTATCATGACGGTACACTTTGTGGGAGCCTAAATCACCGAGAGTAATCTCAGGGACATATCGAGAGAGGTCCCATTCCATCTTTCGAGGGACGGACATGTGCTGGAAGTAGGACAGCGGGAACATCCTCTCCATGTTCGGAAGAAAGAATCTTCCACCCCTTATTTGACGGAGCCATTTGTAAGTCCCGTCATATACGCTATGGCCGCCATCGTGGATACGATCTCCGAAGAAGAAGGCAGGCTTCTCCAGTTTGATGCCAGCATCCGTTGCAAATGCTGCATCAGTCATAAGCACCCGAAGAGTCCTCATGTCAACATTTGAGAGCCTCTCCCCACGAGCCTGCGACTTGTCAGCTGTCACAGGAACAGTCCTTTGTAACACAAAGGTCAAGTCCCGGTCAGCACCCCCTACATGTCCAAAGTGGCGCTTCTTGGCGAGTGAAGTAGCAGGGCGTGGCGCTGCAAAAAAGAAAAGGACACTTAGTTAGATACTCTATCAAAAGCAAGGAAAAAATGCTAAGTGTTCATAATCCAAACGCAGAAGAGACACTGGACGCAGGAATTATCAAATCCGCGTCCAGACCTGCGCATCCACGCAGAAGAGACACTGGACGCAGGAGTTATCAAAAACCGCGTCCAGACCTGCAAGCCCGCGTCTAAACGCGGAGAGATACTGGACGCAGGAGTTATCAAATCCGCGTCCAGACCTGCGAAACCGCGTCCAGACCTGCAGGATCGGCGTCTCCACAACATTCTCCTTGATGTCACTTTTGGGGTGCGAAAAGAAGGGAGTTATCCACCTTAACCCTTCCATCACCATAATCGCCAGAAGTTAAGTAGGGTAACTCCCTTCCTTTCACATCCCCAGATGTCAAAGTGCTTGGACTCGGGTGCCAGATTCATCAAAATCAACAGCTGATGAAACAGAACGCAAGGATCAAATCCGCGTTCTGTAAACTAAGTCCGCGTCTGAACCCTTCACAATTAGAAAATATTCTAAGTGAAGAATCTGAAACGCAGGACCCAATGGCACGAGGGTCCAAACCCGCGTCATGGTTATCAACCCAAAGACTGCGTCTGGAATCAAACACGATTTAAAATTGTGTGTTAAGGGTTCTTAAGAGTTCTTTGAACTTCCTTTAATGGCGAAATTCACGCCTAAAAGGCAGTTACCTTGGACACCTTGGAGAGCAATATCCTGCGCAGAGGAGGAGCTGCCCCTCCGGGCCTCGGCGACGGTCGCCTTTGAAGAAGAAGCAGTCGGCTTGGTCTTGGGTGCCATTGCTAATTCGATCCAAGTTCAAACAGATGAACGGGAAAAGGAAATTCTCTCTCTCAATTCTATCAGCGAGTGCGTTCGGAGAAGAAGAGGAATCTTCCCAACCGTGGCCTTTTATAGGCACAAAGATTCGCGAAGATATGCAGCGTATGGCCCGATGAATTCTGCGGCGAATCTCTGTTCGACGCGTGGAACAAAATCACTTTAACGCACAGAGAAGATCATGCGCCACAACTCTACACGAACCGTCGCTCGACACGTGGCACGGATCATTTAATGCGCCAGGAAATCCGCGCGCCAAAAGGCGAAATCCCGTCGGTTCCCCAGGCCAACTGGCAGAGCAATCATGACGTGGCACGGACTCGCACCCGACGGCCATGTCTCTTCGATGGCTATGCCCCGTCAGCATCGCCATAAATGCGCCCAGACAATCGCATCTATATTCAAAAGATGCGTCTCTCCGGAGTTCGCGTTTTCAGCTGAACATCGCGTCTGCCTTATGAAGATCAGTCGCGTCTCCATTGCCAAAGGACGCACTTTACAGAAATCGCGCCTTTACAGCAGTACCATCTCTGCTTTTTGAAAAAGAACCTGCGTTCGGCCTCCTGCTTCTGCAAAATCAGTTCAACAGTACACTGACGCAAGCAGACGACCAACCACTCCTGGCTTAAAGCGCGCCAGTGACAGACTAAAAGCAATCGGGGAGGTTTAGACTGTGCATCTAGACACTCAACATGATCAACTCTGGGGGCTTCAAAGAGTTCAACAGTACACTCACGAAGACCAACTCCAGATAAGATTAAACCCGGAGCATCAACAGTCTAGTCATGAAGGCGAACTCAGCTAGAGTCCAAAGTATTTCGAAATCCGTCCCAGTTAACTGCGGAATATCGAAAACTTTGGAGGGGGTTCTGTAGGCTGTCTAAAAATCACCAAGACAAGCCACCAAAACGCAGAGATCTAAGATCCAGGCGCAAGGCTAAATCTGACAATCAAGACGCGAAAGTCCAAACCCGCGTCTCAGCATCAAGGCGCGTTGGCTCAACGCCCGCATCAAGGCGCGTTGGCTCAACGCCCGCGTCTCCGCATCAAGGCGCGTTGGCTCAACGCCCGCGTCTCCGCATCAAGGCGCGTTGGCTCAACGCCCGCGTCTCAGCATCAAGGCGCGTTGGCTCAACGCCTGCGTCTCAGCATCAAGGCGTGTTGGCTCAACGCCCGCGTCTCAGCAACAAGGTGCCCCCACCTTGGTTGTAACCACCCCGATTATGGCGCCATCCACCGCCCATGTAGCGGGGAAGTTGGCCCTCATCGTGGAGCACTTTTAGGGGGCACGATCACCCCCTAAAAACCCTATAAATAGTCCCGTCACTATTGAAGAGGGGTCGGATTTTCGAGAAGGAAAAAAAGGAGAGATCATCGACAGAGAGAGAGAGAGCTCGACTCTTCAAGCCAGCTTGCTACGTACAAGTTGCTCTTCGCCTACCTTCTCTTTTGGAGTTTTGGTGGACGGGGCTGAGTTACTCCTTCTACCTGCCAAGGAGAAGATCCCTCGACGGTATTGACGGTCATCTGGTCAACGGAGAACAAGATTCACTCTCCACCGCCACACGAAGAACCCAGCACTAAACAAAGGGGGAATTCAAGATTCAATATTCTCCATCCCTTGTAACCGGAAGATTAGCCTGTTGTAACCTTTTCATCTGATTCAAGGAAAAGTTGCTCCAGTCCGCTTTTACGATTTTCCGCGTCCAACAACTAATGATCTTGTGTTTATTTTGTCTCAGATAATTGATCAAGATCTTAGTAGGTGTTTACCTTCAACAAAAGATTTAAAGTCAAGTTTAGGAGCTAGCACGTGTTGATTCAAGAGCTTGTGCATCAAGATTGCATCAAGTACTCAAGAGGAGTCTAGCTCATTGGATCAAGGTTTAAACCAAGTCAAGAAGGAGAAGAAGATTTTCAAGAGAAGATTTTCAAGAAGACTTGTGTCATGATTGTAAGTGTCAAGATTTGTTTTTAGATAAAATGTAAATCATAGATTAGTTGGTGGATTGCTCAAGTACATACACACACACACACACAAGATTTATAGTTGTTTTGGAAAATACCATTTTGGTTTTTGAGATTCAAAATATACATGTGTTTTCTCAAAACTTATTTAGAGCTTATTGTTAAAAACATAGATATTTCATCATATATGTGTAGTGAATCATATCCATACACACTAAGCTTCAAAAGTTTTTAAAATATCTTGTTTTTATATTTGGAGAAGTTTTAAAAAATCGTTTTTTAATTTGGAGATAGTTTTTGTAAAATACAGATTTCTGTTTAAGTCAAAATTTGCATATCACAAAAATAGTTCAAAATGTTTGTAATATGTTTTGATTTTTAATCAAACATATTTGTATTTTAAAGCATATTAATGAGCTTATTTTTGTGAAATTTATGAGAATTTATGGAATTTTATTGAAGGTAAAAAGATCAAGTTTTAATCCCTGAAAATGTTAGACCAGGCCTTCTGCCGATCGACCGAGACAGAAGTCGGTCGACCGGTCCGGCCGACCGATGTGCAGAAACGTGCATAGGCCATTAGGCTGGAGGGCCGGTCGACCGACCCAATTGACTGTCAGAGAGCTCTGCTCTCTGGCTCTGGCCCCGGTTGACCAGCAGAGAGCTTCTGCTCTCTGTATCCAGGCCTCGGTCGGCCGGGCGGTCGGCGGTGGCACAACAGTCAGAAATCCGACCGTTGGTGGTCGACCGTCCGGTCGACTGACAGCAGGATTTCCTGCTGAGTTGGCTCTAACGGCTATATTTTTGAGGCCTATATATTGGGGTTGTTTTGAGCTGTTTTCCATAAGATTTTAAGTGGGTTTTTCAAGATAGTTTTTGCTACACTTTAGGTATTTATCTCCACTTGTTTTAGAGCCAAATACTTCTATATCAAAAGGAGAGTTTTTCAAGAGTGTTTTGTAAAAGAGATTTCTTGAGTTTTTCACCACCAAATCAATCCTAATTTTCTCACACACACTTGAGATATCCATTGCTATATCAATCCTCTAGAGATTTTTGTTGTGAGAGTGTTTTAGGTGATCAAAGTGCTGAGATCACCAAAGTGTTTCATCTTGTATTTGAGGAGCCGAACTTACGGGTTTGTGTTGTTTCGAGTTCTTGTGGGAGCTCGGTGTAGAGGTGCGGCCTCGATAAGCTAGTGTGCTTGCGTGTGTTGTTCTTGCGGGAACAAGAGAGGGACTAGTGAGTCCAAGGAGTTCTAGTGTGAACTCGTTGTACGTGTTGCGGCACCGAGTGATCTGGTGAGATCATTTATAGTGAAAATCCTTCATAGTGTTGAAGGCGGGGACGTAGAGTAAGAGTGCTCAAATCTCGAAACACATCTCCCGTGTTTGCGATTGCTCTCTATCTCTCACTTGTGTTCATATCTTGCATGCTTACATTGCTTATGTTCATATGCTTGATATATCTTGTGCCATATTGTTATATGCTTGGGATTATTGCTCACACTTGTATTCAACCAAGAGAGCCATAGCGCACCTCAACTCTTATCTAGAGGAATCTTGAGGAAACAGTTCAGAGCCCTTCACTGAAAATTCGGCTACACTCTTGTGTTATACTTAGTGTATTTGGATTAACAATTTTTAGTTTGCATAAATAGTTTTAATTTCACATTAAATTCATAATTAGATTAGTTAGCTAGTCACCTATTCACCCCCCTCTAGGTGATTTCAACATACACCCGTGCACATACACAATACTCACACACTTATAATCATGCATACATTTATATATACACACTCTTACATAAACATATACAACAAACATGCATACCTCCATGCACACGTAACACATATCCACAAATGTACCATCACATAATAATTTATGCACACCCAATCACAAATGATACATGCATAAATAAATACATAATAACATAAAAATAGAGAAGAAGATAGGTGTCGGCAAAAAGCAAGCACAAGAAAAGTAGAAAGGGAGTGGGTCGAAGTTACTGCGTTTGCGATTCTTCCGTAGTAGCGAAGTGGCTATACGGGTCGTATCCACAAGGAGGGAGAGCGATGGAAGCTTGATGCGGCTTCAAAGTTCAAGAAGAAAGAAAGTTCTTTGTGTCAAAATAAAGAATTGAAAAGTGAAAACAAGTTGTTTGAAGAATTGTTGGAAAATGTTTTGGGTGATTTGTAAAAAGTGATTTTTTTCTTAGTTGTAAAATGCATGGCTAACTTTCTACTAAGTGCTCCCACTAATTTCTAACTTTTGGAAGATAGCCTCACGATGGATCATAGGAGAACACAAACCTTTTGCATTGGAACTATTCACGTGGAAATCGAGTGAAAGTTCATCCTAAAACTTAGCTTTACACGACAAAAACTCGGACATTCCCTTATCAAGATCCGATAGAAGGCGAGAATAAGGGAAGACTCGAGTGCACTATTGGTATCGGCAAAGTTAAAAGGAGAAGTCTCTAACTTACAATAACAAGTAAAGTACACAACTCATAAATCATCAAAACTCATTAAGCATGAAGTATAAGAAAGTAAATACTTGTAGGTAAATTAGAGTTAGAACACCTCGTCTTAAGATGTCATAGCTCTTGTTTGTTTGACACTATTGACTCATTTGGGTTATCAATCAAGTGCTAGAAATTAGTGGGTTAGTAGTTAGTTAGCCATGCTAATGAAAAGTTAGTTAGCCATAAAAAGAAACAATAAAGGAAAAGAAGTGGAGAGAGGGAGTTACACTACAAGAAAACAAAAGAAAAGAAAAGTTAAAGAGAGTAAGTTACACTAAAACAAAGTAAAAGAAAAGAGGTGAAGAAGAAAGAAGTTACACTATAACAAAGAAGTAAAAGTAAATGGGAAAGACAAGAAAATTAGAAAGAAGGAAGAGAAGTAGTACTTGTATTATCTTGTCACCCTTCAAATTCAACCCTTTACATACTCTCTCTCTTTCACTCTAATGGCTAAACCTAAAACTAGAAGAGGAAGAACAACAACTACAAATTCAAAAACAAAATTACAATAACTTACTCTAAACTCTGGATCTGGCTTCAACTGAAGACCCCTGGGGGTTTTTATAGACACCAGGACAGAGGGGGCCATGTGAGCAGCACGTGGCCCAAAAATCAAGCGCGCACGTGCCCAAACTGTCGCGGAGGAAACGCGGCTTGGGTCACGTTTTTGCGGCCCTGGCTGGGCGGCGCGCGCCCAATTTTGGGCAGCGTGCTGCCAGTCTGTCTTCTGTCCACCTGAACTCCTGGATTTGCGATTTGATGCCCTGGGCTGACAAAATCTTCAATCTAAAGTCAATGGCTACTTGGTAAGCTTTTAATCACCAATTAAATTGTGATTTATGTCTTCTTCTTCATTTGCACACCATGGACCTAGGATCAAGCAAGCAAGGTTTTATTAGCAGAATTTTACATGAAATAAATATGAGAATGTGATGAAAATTATGAAAATTAGAGACTAATCACACCCCCACACTTATCTTTTTGCTCGTCCCGAGCAAAACAAAAATAAGAAAATTATTATACCACTTTCGCAGGTGACGTGATTGCACTGAGCATGTGCAACAAGCCTTTAAACCTTTAGGTTTCCCCTAGAGGAGGAGTGTTGTCTCCTGAGGGTTTTCAGAGGATTGCACCCACAAAATCCAATAAGTAAAGAAAAGAAGTTTAGTTGTTAAAAAGATAATATATATATATATATTATTTATTTATTTATTATTAAAAAGAACTTGAAAATCACCTAGAGGGGGGTGAATAGGTGATGAAGCTAATCAAAGGGCAATTTAAAAATTAAAGCTACAACAGTCACCAATCAAGAATCACAAGATGAATGCAAGCAAGTAAATATGACAATGATTATGATGAGCAAGAATAAGAGCAAGTATAGTAAAGTAAAGAGTGCAAGAAAGTAAACCAATCGCAAATACAAGGATATGTTATCGAGGTTCGAGCACCCAGCTCTACTCCCCGCCTTCCCAGAAGGATTCTAGCTACTTCCACTATCACAAAGATCTCAATTACAATGGAGTACCCAACTCCACAATCTCAGTACAAGTAATTTCCTTGGTAGTCAAAAGACCACAAACTCTCTCTTTCAAATATCTCTTCCCTTACAAAGGTTCTTAGAGAATATTGAGTAGGAATGAAGCTCTTGTTGTAAGTGAAGAAAGAGAATTAAATCAGAGAGTATTGAAAACCCTTCAGAAAATCAGTGAGAAATTCAGCACAAAAACCAAGAAACAAGTCTCTTTAGAAAGCCTTAAACTTTTGAATTTTCTAGCAAAAATTGTTGTTGTAACCAATCTCTCCCAAACACCCCTATTTATAGGAGAGGGCTAGGGTTTGAAAAACACCTAGAGGGGGGGTGAATAGGTGTGAATGCTAATCTAATGATCTTTTTAAACTTTAATAAATGAGTGATGCAACGATCTCTCAAAACACGACTAAGAGCCGAATACCCCTTGCGAGGTTCTGAACTCCTTCCTCCCAATTCCCCTAGATATGGGTTAGAGGTGCGCAATGCAACCGTGTTGTATGAGATATGATCGAACAAGTAAAGGATGAAATGCTATGATGAAATACACACAAGCAATATAGCAAGTAAAGTGAACAAGACAAGATTGCACAAGTAAAGAGTTAGTTCTCAAGCAAATAATTCAAGACAATATAAAGCAAGAGAAATTGAAAGCAAGAATAACGCAAAGGCAATCGCAAACAAGATGATTTGTTTCGAGGTTCGAGCACACTTGCTCTAGTCCCCGCCTTCACCTCCGTGAAGGGTTTCCACTATCCACCGAGGATGCCTTTACAATTTGGTCTACCGAAGACCGAGCACCGAGCTCCACCAAGTACAAAGGACCTCTACCGAAGAGGTTGCTCCACAAGGAAAGGATACAAGAACAAAGTGATCACAACAAGATCACTACACTATTTCTCAAACTCTTTTACAAACACTCTCACTTCAATTACAACTTCACTATAGAATGAGTATAGGATTTTTGGCTCTATGAAGTGTGGTGAGAAAAACTTCAGTTGTAGAGTGATATTAGCAATCAAACACAACTGAAAAACTAGCTCAAAAAGAATTGAAATGAAAGCTTTAAACTCTTTTCTTTTCTCTTTTAAAAACAATGCAAACTGAGGATTTTTCTAAGTGATATGCAAGAGAGACTTCTCCTCTATTTATAGGCTTAAAAATAGGTTAAAAAAAATTTCTTTTTGTCTTATTTTTTCTGAAAAGCTCCCCAACAAATCTCCAAAAATCTGTTAAAGCTGAAAAAGAAACAGATTTTTCAGAACTGCCCAAAGAGGAAAGAGCCGTTGCCTTGTTGCAGGCTTGGCGGTCGACCGGTCCGGTCGACCGCCAGCCCTGCTGGAAAGAGCCGTTGGCTCTCGGTCGACCGGTCCGGTCGACCGACCCAAAAGGAGGAAACACAGTTTCCTTCTTCCGGTCGACCGGTCCGGTCGACCGAAACATCCCGAGAGCAATCTGCTCTCCGTCGGTCGACTGGTCCGGTCGACCGACGGACATGCACAAACAGTGCATGTCCAGACACATCGCCGGTCGACCGGGCCGGTCGACCGATGTTGCCTGAAACTGAAAAACTGGGCTGTTTTGAAGATGGAATTTTTGTAAAAATATTTTAATAATACCAATAGCTAAGTATTATGCAGAAAATAGTTTATACACATGTTTTAAACAAGTTTTTCAGGATATAAAGCTTTGGTACATGTATATATAAACTAAGGCATAAACTTAGAAATAACCATTTTCAAAACATAGGAAATACATGAAACAAGTGTGTGTGCAAATCCTAGAGCCAAATTCCTATATTCAAACTTTAACATTTTTAAACTTACAAACTTCTAAAAGACTTCAAGGCAATGCTTCAAGATGGGCTATCTTCACTTGATCTTCAATTTTGCATCTTGAGCCCAATTGGAGTTGACTTGAGTCCAAAACCTTGTATTTGTGAGAGAAGACTTCTAGTATGATTAGAAATCTGAAAACACACTTAAACAGCAAATGTTATTAGTACAAAAACTAATATGTTTTGTAATCATCAAAATACACTAAACAAGGGTGATTGTAACCTTGGGCCAACAATCTCCCCCTTTTTGATGATGACAAAACATATAAGTTATTGAAACAAATAAAGGAGGAAAAGCTTGGAAAGCTCCCCCTCAAACAATGCTATGTATTTATCATGAATATGAAAAGCTATGTAAGCATACATAAAGCATTTAACAAACACAATAGTTTTTGTCCAAAAACTTAGATAAACACAAACTTCCTTTTTCTTCATGAAATGAAACTCAAATAGTATCAAACTAAAAAGTTTAAATTTAAACACTTATTTTCCAAATATCTACAAACTTATTCTCCCCCTTTTTGTCATACATCAAAAAGGGTTAAAATAAAACAATTGAGAAACAATTTTTAATTTTTAAGAATCCATAATACAAACATTCAACTCACCACAAATAAATGAAAATCTAGCATAGTCTAAAGGTTTAGTAAAAATATCGGCAAGTTGAAAATCGGTAGAAACATAATCAATATCAATATCACCTTTCTCATAATGATCTCTAAGAAAGTGATATCTAATGTCAATGTGTTTGGTTTTACTATGTTGATTTGCATTCTTTGTCATGTGAATAGTACTAGTATTATCACAAAATATTTTAACATGATCAAAGTGTAAATCATAGTCAAGGAGAGTATGTTTCATCCAAAGAACTTGTGCACAACAAGCTCCGGCTGCAACATACTCCGCCTCGGCGGTTGATAGGGCTACCGAATTTTGCTTTTTGGAAGACCAAGATACAAGACAATTACCTAAGAATTGACATGTTCCACTTGTGCTCTTCCTATCTACCCTACAACCCGCATAGTCGGCATCCGAAAAACTAGTCATAGAAAATTGGCCGGTTTTCGGATACCACAAACCCATTTCAATAGTGCCCTTAAGGTATCTAATTATGCGTTTAACCGCTATTATGTGAGATTCTTTAGGACAAGATTGAAAACGTGCACAAGACAAACGGAAAACATGATATCCGGCCTACTAGCCGTCAAATAAAGCAAACTACCAATCATGCTTCTATAAAGTTTAATGTCTACACTTTTACCTTGTTCATCCTTGTCAAGCTTTGTAGTTGTTGCCATGAGAGTTTTGCTTACTTTAGATCCTTCAAGCCCAAACCTTTTGATTAGTTCCTTTGTGTACTTGGCTTGATTTATGAAGATCCCATCCTTCTTTTGCTTGATTTGGAGTCCAAGGAAATAGTTGAGTTCCCCCATCATAGACATTTCAAATTCATCCTTCATGCATGATTCAAAAGCTTGGCAAAGAGATTCATTAGTAGAACCAAAAATAATATCATCCACATAAATTTGTACAATAAGAATATCCTTTTCTACATGTTTTGTAAACAAAGTTGTATCAATTTTACCTTTCTTAAAGCCATTTGAAGTTAAAAATGAAGAAAGTCTTTCATACCAAGCCCTAGGGGCTTGTTTTAAACCATAAAGAGCTTTATCTAATTAAAAACAAAATCCGGATGTGTAGGATCAACAAACCCGGGGGGTTGTTCAACATACACCTCCTCTTCAATAAATCCATTTAGAAAAGCACTTTTAACATCCATTTGAAATAATTTGAAATCTTTATATGAGGCAAATGCTAGTGTCATCCGTATGGCTTCAAGCCGTGCTACGGGTGCAAAGGTTTCTTCAAAATCGATCCCTTCGATTTGAGTGTAACCTTGGGCAACTAACCTAGCCTTGTTTCTAACTACATTACCCGATTCATCCAACTTGTTCTTAAAGATCCACTTAGTACCAATTGTTGGTCTATCGTGGGGCCTAGGGACAAGGTGCCAAACTTGGTTGCGCTCAAATTGATTGAGCTCCTCTTGCATGGCTAGCAACCAATATGAATCGGCCTCGGCTTCGAGGACATTTTTGGGTTCAATGTGAGAAATGAATGCATAGTTACCACAATAGTCATGAAGTCTAGAGCGAGTGGTTACCCCTTTTGAATTCACCTATGACGAGGTCCTTGGGATGATGTGGATTGTATCTCCAATCCTTTGGTAGTGGTTGAGTAGGCTCCACCTCATGTGTTTGATTTTCATTCCCTTGTGCCTCTTCCACTTTAGCTTTGCTTCCTTCATCATCCTTTGGTTTGTCTCCCATAGTAGAAGCATCCTCCAAGGTCACTTTCTCCATGCCTTCATCCAATGCATCTATTTCTACAACATTCTTAACAAAACTTGTTAGATTCCTCAAACTTAACATGAATAGACTCTTCAATAGTCAATGATGATCTAATGAAAACTCTATAAGCCTTACTAGTATTTGAGTATCCTACAAAAATAGCCTCAAAAGATTTAGGATCAAATTTTCCCAAATTATCTTTTGTATTTAAAACAAAACATTTGCATCCAAAACTTTGAAATAAGAAACATTTGGTTTTCTAGAAAAGTACATTTCAAAAGAAGTTTTTGTAGTATTTTTACATAAGAAACACGATTAGATATGTAGCATGATGTATTAACGGCCTCGGCCCACAAATAATGTGGTAGACCGTATTCACTAAGCATTGTCCTAGCCATCTCTTGTAATGTTCTATTTTTCCGTTCAACTACTCCATTTTGTTGTGGAGTTCTAGGACAAGAAAGTTCATGCTTTATTCCATGTTCATCACAAAAAGTGGTAAAGGGTTGGTTAATGAATTCACCCCCTCTATCACTTCTTATTCTCAAAATCAAAGAATCCTTTTCTTTTTCAACTCTTTTCTTAAAAGTTTAGAAATACGAAAATGCTTGGTTTTTGTGTTCAAGAAAGAAAACCCATGTAAATCTTGAAAAATCATCAACCAAAACATAAGCAAATCTATTCCCACTTAGACTTTTGGTTTGTGTTGGGCCAAATAGATCCATATGGATTAATTCCAAAGGACGTGATGTCATGATATCCTTAATTGACTTGAAAGAAGACTTAGTTTGTTTCCCAAATTGACATGCGTCACAAACTCGGTCCTTTTCAAAATTCAAGCAAGGAATACCTTTCACCATTTCCTTTGTGTTTAACCTAGAAATGTGATCAAAAGAAATATGCCCTAATCTCCTATGCCACAACCAAGAGTCATCATCGAGGCTTTTCAAACAAGTAATATTACAAGACATATTTAACATATCAATCATATAAACATTACTTTCACGAAAACCGGAAAATACACAAACATTAGAAATTCTATCAATTACTTTGCAAGCAACATTATCAAAACAATATCAAAACCTTTATCACAAAGTTGACTAACACTCAAGAGATTATGCTTGAGGCCATCAACTAAAACTACATTTTCGATTAAAGGAGAGGTGCCAAGTTTTACATTACCAATACCGATGATTTTACCCTTGGCGTCATCTCCGAAGGTGACGGTGCCACCTTCATGATATCTTGATAGGGTTGCAAAGTTGTTGATGTCCCAAGTCATGTGCTTGAGCAACCGCTATCAAGATACCACAAACCTCTACGTCGTTGGGCTTTGGAAAGTACCTACATCATTTAAAACAATTGTTGACTTTGGTACCCAAACTTTCTTGGGTCCTTGAAAGTTAGTGTTACGAACCCAAACATTATGATGTGATGCACTTAGTCTATCATAACAAAAATTAGCTAAGTGTCCTTTCCGCCCACAATGTGAACATGAGTACACTTTTCTATACATGAAAGCATGATGTGTATGTGTAGTGTGAGCATGTTTTGGGGTTTTGCCATATTGTTTAGGTTGTGTAGTATGAACATGAACATGAGCATGAGCATTTTTCTTTGGGGCTTGTTTCTTAGGAAACATAGCCTCAATTTTCTTCTTGTTAAATTCACAATTTTTCAAAACAACACTTAATGAGTCTAATCTTTCCTTAAGCATAGAAACTTCATTAGAATCAATTAGTGGGGCCTTACCTTTGCAAGAAATCTTATATTTTTCAAAATCATTTTAGTAGTGGCCAAGGTGGAAACCAAATCATCTTTTCCTTTGTAAGAGTAAAAACTTGAAGACTTAAAGCATCATTTTCCTTTTTCATTTTAAGATACTTTTTCTTTAAGAAATCATAGTTTTGTGACAACTCAACAAAAGCTTCTCCTAGTTCATCCATGGAGAGTTCATCATCAAAAGGGGTGGAAGTGGTTACCTTGCTAGTGCTTTCATTGGCCATAAAGCACATGTTGGCGGTGTCGATCTCTCTTCGGATTCGGTCTCCGAATCCCAAGTTGCCTTCATAGCCTTCTTCTTGTAAGGCTTCTTTGAAGTGGAGGGCTTAGCTTTGTCCGGACACTCCGCAACAATGTGTCCCGGTCTTTGGCAATTGAAGCATATGATCTTTCTTTCTTCTTTGCCTCCTTGCCATCTCCTTCTACCTTGGAACTTCGCCTTGTTGTACATCCTCCGAACATTTTTGACTAGAAGTGAGAGCTCTTCGTCATCTTCTTCTTCATCATCTTCGTCGGAGTGTGATGATTGACACTTGAAGGCAATAGTCTTCTTCTTGGTAGGAGCCATGTCCTCCTTGCTTTCCTTTCCATCTCATGGGTTTTGAGGTTCCCAATGAGACCTATAAGCTCCATCTCTTCATTGTCGTTGAGTTCCTTCAAGGTTGTTGCTTTAACTTCCCATGAAGGAGGAAGAGCCCGATGATCTTCCTTACTCTTTGATCATTGTTGATATCTTCACCTAAAGAAGAGAGTCCATTAGTAATCTTGGTAAATCTTGTAACCATATATCACTATGGTTTCATTGTCTTGCATGCTAAATGTTTCATATTGAGACCGAAGAAGATCAATCTTAGCCTTCTTTACTTGTGAGGTCCCCTCATGAGTGACTATCAAGTGTGACCAAATCTCAAATGCGGATTTGCAATGTATAACCCTAGCTATGTCATCATCATTTAGGGCTTGAAGAAGTGCATAGTGAGCTTTGGCATTGGCATCGAATTCCTTAGTCTCTATTTCGGACCAAGTGGATTCGTCACCGGGGGGTACACTAAAGGACTTAGTCACGGCCTTTGCAACTCGGCTACCTAGAGATTGCAAAAACACGGTCATCTTAACTTTCCATATGGGAAAGTTAAGTCCATCAAACTTAGGAGGGGTCTTAATTCCATCGGCCATTTTTACTATATGAATATGAATGAAATGATTAGCAAATTAGGATCTTCTCTAAGGGTTGTTAAACCAAATCCTAGAGTCCAAGCTCTGATACCATTGAAAAACACCTAGAGGGGGGGTGAATAGGTGTGAATGCTAATCTAATGATCTTTTTAAACTTTAATAAAATAAGTGATGCAACGATCTCTCAAAATACGACTAAGAGCCGAATACCCCTTGCGAGGTTCTGAACTCCTTCCTCCCAATTCCCCTAGATATGGGTTAGAGGTGCGCAATGCAACCGTGTTGTATGAGATATGATCGAACAAGTAAAGGATGAAATGCTATGATGAAATACACACAAGCAATATAGCAAGTAAAGTGAACAAGACAAGATTGCACAAGTAAAGAGTTAGTTCTCAAGCAAATAATTCAAGACAATATAAAGCAAGAGAAATTGAAAGCAAGAATAACGCAAAGGCAATCGCAAACAAGATGATTTGTTTCGAGGTTCGAGCACACTTGCTCTAGTCCCCGCCTTCACCTCCGTGAAGGGTTTCCACTATCCACCGAGGATGCCTTTACAATTTGGTCTACCGAAGACCGAGCACCGAGCTCCACCAAGTACAAAGGACCTCTACCGAAGAGGTTGCTCCACAAGGAAAGGATTACAAGAACAAAGTGATCACAACAAGATCACTACACTATTTCTCAAACTCTTTTACAAACACTCTCACTTCAATTACAACTTCACTATAGAATGAGTATAGGATTTTTGGCTCTATGAAGTGTGGTGAGAAAAACTTCAGTTGTAGAGTGATATTAGCAATCAAACACAACTGAAAAACTAGCTCAAAAAGAATGAAATGAAAGCTTTAAACTCTTTTCTTTTCTCTTTTGAAAACAATGCAAACTTGAGGATTTTTCTAAGTGATATGCAAGAGAGAGACTTCTCCTCTATTTATAGGCTTAAAAATAGGTTAAAAACAATTTCTTTTGTCTTATTTTCTCTAAAAAGCTCCCCAACAAATCTCCAAAAAATCTGTTAAAGCTGAAAAAGAAACAGATTTTTCAGAACTGCCCAAAGAGGAAAGAGCCGTTGCCTTGTTGCAGGCTTGGCGGTCGACCGGTCCGTCGACCGCCAGCCCTGCTGGAAAGAGCCGTTGGCTCTCGGTCGACCGGTCCGGTCGACCGACCCAAAAGGAGGAAACACAGTTTCCTTCTTCCGGTCGACCGGTCCGGTCGACCGAAACATCCCGAGAGTAATCTGCTCTCTGTCGGTCGACCGGTCCGGTCGACCGACGGACATGCACAAACAGTGCATGTCCAGACACATCGCCGGTCGACCGGGCCGGTCGACCGATGTTGCCTGAAACTGAAAAAACTGGGCTGTTTTGAAGATGGAATTTTTGTAAAAATATTAATAATACCAATAGCTAAGTATTATGCAGAAAATAGTTTATACACATGTTTTAAACAAGTTTTCAGGATATAAAGCTTTGGTACATATATATAAACTAAGGCATAAAACTTAGAAATAACCATTTTCAAAACATAGGAAATACATGAAATAAGTGTGTGTGCAAATCCTAGAGCCAAATTTCCTATATTCAAACTTTAACATTCTAAACTTACAAAACTTCTAAAAGACTTCAAGCAATGCTTCAAGATGGGCTATCTTCACTTGATCTTCAATTTTGCATCTTGAGCCCATTGGAGTTGACTTGAGTCCAAAACCTTGTATTTGTGAGAGAAGACTTCTAGTATGAATAGAAATCTGAAAACACACTTAAACAACAAATGTTATTAGTACAAATAACTAATATGTTGTAATCATCAAAATACACTAAACAAGGGTGATTGTAACCTTGGGCCAACA